>JAJOOS010004315.1:0-93292 GCA_029582725.1 Solanum chiquidenum | reverse complement strand
ATTCTGATTACTTATTGAATTTTCATAATTGTTTCACAAAACCCCCTTTTTAATTAATTGTCGTTTTTGTGGAAGTACTTTGACTAATCGAATATAATCGTGGGTTAAAGTAAAGTCTAAACCATTTTCCTCGTGGGATCGACCCCAACCTACAAGTTGGGTTCTTTACTTAATAATGATCGCTTATACTTCTTTAGGGAGGTGTAATTTGAGCGTATCACTCCTGCACACATGCCATGCGCCCACCTGATCTATCATGATTTATTTTACTAGTAGTTATGTTCTATTTTTTCAGGTTATTTATATATAATACACAAACAATCTGTGAAGCAGTGTTAGGTGACAACCCTTGGTATAAGGTGGGTCTGCCCCTGAGAGCTAGTATGAAAAGGTAGGGTAAAAGATGAAATATAATTCTTAAATAATAAATAAAGACAAAATTTTAAGGTAACGACGCGGTCACACCAAATTGGTCATTACATAAAATGGGATTTTTTATCGTTACCTAATGATGGATTTAAACGATATGATACAATAGAATTTAAGTAATAATCAAAACAAACATTATATTTAAACTAACGATACAATACAATACAACGTGTAGCAACCATCCAAAAAAGGTGTAAGACAAGATTTAATAGAGTATCTCATAAGTTAGGAATAGTGAAATAGTGTAAATTGTTGTCCATGAAGCATATGCTATTTATTTTTTTAAAATCTCTGAGCTACGTTTTGCCTTTAAGGCAACAATTATTATGCTTCTCATAAGTTAAATCTAGTAAAATGGTGTAAATTATTACCCATGAGGTAGAATTTATTCTTTAAAGTCCTTGAACTAAATCTTGCCTCTAAGACAAGAGTCATAGAACTTCTAATAAATCAAGACACAATGTGGTAGCGTCAAGTCTTGCCCATGAGACTTAACTTGTTGTTTGGAAGATTATGGGATAATAAGACCTACCCCTAATGCATTATAGAATATATCGTAACTCAAGTTCTCTTGTTCATGAGGTGTAACTTATCCTTAAGTCTTGCGACTAAGAAATAAATTACAGAGCATCTCATAAATTAAGATACAATGTGATAGTAGCAAGCCTTACCCATGGGGCGTAACTTGTTGTTTTGAAATTCTTGCTCTAGGTCTTGCCTTTAAGGCAATAGTTATAGAGTATGTACTACATCAAGATCTCTTGTCCATTAAGTGTAACTTATTTTTTGAAAGTCCTTGGGCTAAGTCCTTGGGTAAGTCCTTGTCATCCCCCGAGGCTACCCCTTAGACGTAACACGAGACCTAGGATCACGAGTGACCCCAAGCTAACCCTGAGTCTGGCATATCATAAGCATACTAGAAATAACTAAGTAAGAGATGAACTATGCGGAAGCTAAAAATAGTGGATATCTAAAAACGGGGAAAAATCCAACTAGTCTGAATACATATAAAATAATAGGAGTTTTGTGATAACTGAAAAAAAACACTTAACAACTCAAGCTGAATCTACTACTTTGTTTGAAAAGCCTCTAACTGAGTTGAGTTGTTGGGACATCCCCCAACTAACTTTACCAAAACTGGAAACTGAAAGTAAAGACTGAAATAGAAAGCATGTCTATTGTCCTCGAAGTATGAGGACTAACCACTGAAGCTGTTGAAGTCAAACTGGGAATCGAACTAAGTTGTATGTTGAATGCCTGAACCTACATCATGAAATGATGTAGATATGCTAAGCTGAACAAAGTATATGAGCTGAACAATGAATAACTGAGCAATGGTATAATTTGAACAAGGATATAGATATGTCCTGAAGTTTAATGGAAATATAAACTGGATGCAATGACCAAGTACTAATCATAAAGACAACATGTTGAACTGTATACTGAAGTAACTACTGAAAAAAGTTCAATGCACTAAGAGTCTGACTGCGGGAGCTACTATTAACCGACATAAATCACGTGAGCTAAACGTTGAGTCCGATGTATACGCCCTATTGAGATGACCCAATATACCTTTCCAGGGGTATAGAGGCATGATTGTGGCGTGATCACTAAAACTGATGCCTAACAGATGAGACTTATAAACCTACACGGGCACGTAGTTCTGGGACTTTGAGGGTATGTTAAACCCTACTCACACTCGATGCTAAGTCAAATCTTATATGAACAATCATGAAGCTAAAATGCACTAAATATGAATAGCTCAAAAACTGACATGCTAACTAAGAATTCAAGATTTATATACTGAGAATATGACATTTGAAATCTGAAGCATGAATTTCTGTCTGACTGGCCTAGCAAGTATAATTCATGAACTAGGATAAATTTACACAAGCTAGGCTTCTGATATCTATTCAAGAAATTATACTAAATTATCAAGAAACAAGTTTTTTTAGATCAAAGGAACTGTAGTCATAATAAATCTTGAAAATCTAGAAACCCTAGGTCTGAACAGTTTATGAGAATCTAAAGAACTAACTGAATTCTAGAGCCTTAATGGGTGAAAGGAACCCACTAGTGAAATCCCACAAACCTAGTGACGAAATCTACGGAGAAATCCTTTGGATTTTGGGGTTGAACTTTGAAGAACCTTGCTGCTTGTTCTTGAAAGAAACTGACGCCTCTTTCGTTTCTTTTCGTTCTCACTCGTATGATTTTTGAAGAATGAGGGTTTTGGTATGTCTGATTATATAATTAGACTTAGACTGAGTAAAACAACGTAGTTTAGGCATCAAACAACGTAGTTTAAGTGCCTAATGCATAGGGAAAAGGACCAAAATGACCCTGACTTAAAGGCTGACAAAGGCTATTCACGGTGGGACTGACGGGCCATCGTTTGAACCACTTCCCATCAACTCGGTCGTGGTTTGCTGCTCTACTCGATAGGGCATCACTAAAACAAGCATAACTTTTTACTCTAAGCTTGGATTTTTGCAAACTCAGTGGCGTTGGAAAGAGGATTCAATTATCTTTAATTTGATAGGTCATGGGCCACCTAATTCATTTTGTGATAAAATATATGACCGTTTGAAGTTGATCCAAAAGCTATTTTTCTCTACATAACTGATGACCCTCACCTACAGTCAGGCCTACGGTCCGTAGGTCCAACCACTGACCATAATGGCGAGCCGTGGGTGGGATCAAAGACCACTAAATCCTGGACCTCAACGATGGGACCCTACTTAGGGATCGTGTGCCAGAACACGAACCGTTGGTGGCTTCTGTTGGTTCTAGCGCCTGGTCTTGGAAAGTTGTAACTTTTTTTTTCTATCTTCTCTAATCTGAGGTGCTATAATATATACCCCTTGGGAAAATTCGTCCTCAAATGAAGTCTAAACAAGTTGAGTATAGAAGGAAGGAGCTGTAATCCCTACCACTATGTACTAGAAACTGATATCTAACTGAACTAAGTTCCATGAACATGCAAATGTGCAGAAATGCAAGGATAACCGAGGGAACAAGATACTGAGACTAAATTACACAAGAGTAAATTGAGAAACTGGAGAGGAACTAGTTCCTCAAGTTGAAACAAATCGGAAGGAAAGAGGTAAGGATATTTGGCAATCATGGCTGCTTCTGCTTCCCAAGTAGCTCCCTTTACAGACGAACTCTTCCACTGAACCTTTACTGAAGTGACCTCCTTATTTCTCAACCTAAGAACCTGACAGTGAAGAATCTTAACTGTCACATCTTCATAAGTGAGACTATCTTTCACTGCCACACCCTCTAATGGTACTATCGATGTCGGATCACCCACACATTTCTTTAACAAGGAAATGTGAAACACTGGATGAACCGCTGCTAGTTCTACTGGCAACTCTAACTCATAAGCCATATTACCAACCCTTTTTAAGATTATGTAAGGACCTACATATCTAGGACTGAGCTTCCCTTTCTTGTCAAATCTCATCATCCCCTTCATAGGTAACACCTTCAGGAAAACCCAATCATCTATTTCAAACACTAAGTCCATTCTCCTCACATTTGCATAGGACTTCTAACGACTCTGAGCTGTCTTTAATCTATCTGTGATGAGCTGAACTTTGTCCATAGCCTCCTGAACCAAATCTGGCCCAATCAAGGCTGTTTCACCTACATCAAATCAACTAATCGAGGACCTACATCTATGCCCATATAGTGCCTCATACGGGGATATCTAAATATTGGAATGAAAGCTATTATTATATGTGAACTCTATGAGAAGTAGGTGATAATCCCAACTGTTGAAATCGATCACACAAGCTCTTAACATGTCCTCTAAGGTCTGAATGGTACGCTCTGTCTGACCATCCGTATGTGGATAAAATATTGTACTGAGATTTACCTGAGTACCAAGACCTTTCTGAAATGATTTCCAGAAATGAGAGGTAAACTGAGGATCTCTATCTGAGATGATAGACAAAGGAACCCATGCAACCTGACTATCTCATTGATGTAGAGTTTGGTGTAGTCATTCACTGAATTTGTAGTCTTGACAGCTAAGAAGTGAGTTGACTCAGTAACTCTATCCACTATCACTCAAATAGAGTCATGTTGTCTGCGAGTACGAGGTAAACCTATAAATAAAGTCCATGTTTATCACTTTCCACTTTCATGTAGGAATGTTAATCGCTTGAGTCATACCTCCTGGTTTCTGATGCTCTACTTACCTGTTGACAGTTAGGAAACTTAGCCACAAAGTTTTCTATGTCTCTTTTCATCCCATTCCACCAAAAGACCTCCCGTAGATCACAGTACAACATAGTGGCACATGGATGAATAGAATATCTAGAATTATGGGCTTCGATAAGGATATGCTGCCTCAACTCACCCACATTTAGAACACATAAGCGACCCTGGTAACGAAGTACACCATATCCCCCTTGGAAGAAAACTTCAACTTTTTGTTGATGAACTGCACGTTGCAACTAAAGTATTATAGGATCACTATCCCGTGTTTCCTTAACCTCCACTACCAATGAGGATTCTGATCCATTTTGAACTATCACACCACCATCTGGCGTGTCCATAGGCAAACTCCTAAGCGAGAAAGTCGATGAACATCTTTGGCTAACTTTTTCTTTCTTTCCTCAACATGTGTTACACTACCCATAGATAGTCTGCTAAGAGCGTCATCTACTACATTGTCCATACCCGGATGGTAAAGCACATTTATGTCATAGGATTTGAGGAATTCAAGTCATCTCCTATGACGAAGATTCAATTCTTTCTGGATGAACGCATACTAGAGGCTTTTATGATTTGTGAACACATCAACCTGAACACCATACAAGTAATGTCTCTAAATCATTAGGCCAAATACTACTACTGCAAGTTTGAGGTCATGAGTCGGGTAATTCTTCTCGTGGACCTGAAGTTGTCCAGAAGCTTAAGCTATGACCTTACATTGCTTTATCAACACACAACATAGGCCGACCCTGGAGGCATTACAATAAATCACATAACAGTATGAACCATCTGGTAAAGTCAAGATAGGAGTTGTATACAACTTAGTCTTCAGTTCTGAGAAGCTTTTCTCACACTCATCTGACCACTAAAATTTGACCTTCTTCTAAGTCAACTTGATCAATGGGGAAGCTATGGATGAAAATTCTTCAACCAACTTTATGTAATAATCAGCCAAACCCAAGAAAATTCTGATATCTATTGGAGAGGTGGGTTTAGGCTAGTGCTCCACTGCCTCAATTTTTAAGGAATCCATTCGGATCCCTTCACTAGATACTACATGACCAAGGAAAGCGACCGACTGTAACCAGAATTCATATTTGCTGAACTTAGCAAATAACTCGTAATTTTTTAGAGTGTTCAGAACACCTTTCAGATGAGTCGCATGCTCTTCCTCACTTCGAGAATAAATGAGGCTTTCATCAATAAAGACAATGACAAACAAGTCCAAATACTATTTGAACACCATGTTCATTAGGTCCACGAAACCTCCAGGAGCATTTGTTAGTCCAAAATACATAACTACAAATTAATATTGACCATACTAAGTCTTCAAGGCTATCTTTGGGATGTCACTATCTCTGACTCTGAGCTGATGAAAGCTGAATCTGAGTTCTATCATAGAATAGCAACTAGCACCCTGAAGTATGTCAAATAATTCATCAGTCCTGGGGATGTGATACTTATTCTTGATTGTGACTTTGTTCAACTGACAATAGTCAATGCACATCCTGGGAGAACTATCTTTCTTTCACACAAACAACACTGGAGCACCCCATGGAGAGATGTTGGGTCTAATAAAGCCAAAGCTAGAAGGTCTTTCAACTATTCTTTCAATTCCTTTAGCTCAGATGGAGACATTTTGTAAGGAGGAATCGAAATGGGCTGGGTATCTGGAAGGAGATCTATTCCGATGTTGTTTTCCCTTTCGGGAGGAACTCTGGGAAAATCTTCTGGGAATACTTCGGGAAACTCATTTACTACTGGGACTGACTCAAGAGTTGGGGTTTCGGAGTTTGAATCCTTAACCCAAACAAGATGATAGATATACCCTTTGGAAATCAATTTTCTAGGGCCTTAGGGTAAGAGATGAATTGACCTATAGGCGTTGAGCTACTACCCTTCCACTCTAAGACTGGCTCATTTGGAAACTGAAACCGAACTATCCTAGTTCTACAAATGACTGAGGCATAATAAAAATGTAACCAATCCATGCCTACAATGATATCGAAATCTACCATTTTTAACTCTACAATATCTACTGAGGTGACTTTCTGAGAGACTGTGATAGGGAAATTTTTGTATACCCGTCTAGCTATAATTGGGTCACCAACTAGAGTATAGATTGAGAAAGGTTCTGAGAGAGTTTTGGGACTTTTGGATCCTCTTATGACTTAGACCCATAAAACTTTGGAGGGTTCATTCGAGTGAAGTCTCGAATTCTTGCTGCAGTAGTGTTAGTCTACGGCGGAGCAAGGGTCATAGCCTTCTGATTGACTTGGGTGGTCATGGCCTGAGCAAGCACTTGGAAATTAGCCCTGAACTTGGCGTGCGTGACTTGCTCATTCAATAGGTTTGTTGAAGCTGTTGGTTGATTCCTTGCGTTAGCTCTTCTAGGAAGCATTTCCGAAATGTGAAGAGTAGCAGCTAGAAGGACATTAAATAGAGTTTATACTCTATAGCACGAGTTGGAAAAGAAAGAAGGGAAGTATTTCTTAGAACACCTCATAGCCTCTCTCTCATAGGTGTGGCGTACTTCACACTCATGATAGAGACTCTACTTAGTGCGGCTTTCAGACATCCTAGGACAATTGAACTTAATGCTTTGATACCAAGTTTAGCACGCCCCGAGGCTACACCCTAGACGTAAAACAGGACCTACGATCACGAGTAACCCCAAGCTCATCCTGAGTCTGGCATATCATAATCATACTAGAAATAACTAAGACATGAACTATGCGGAAGATAATATCTAAAAATGGGGAAAAATCCAACTAGTCTAAATATATATAAAATAATAGGAGTTCAGTGATAACTGAAACAACTACTTAAGAACTCAAGTTGAATCTACTACTATGTCTGAAAAGCCTCTAACTGAGTTGAGTTGTTGGGACATTTCCCAGCTAACTCTAATAAAACTGAAAACTGAAAGTAAACACTGAAATAGAAAGCATGTTTATTGTCCTCGAAGTATGAGGACTCACCACTGAAGTTGTTGAAGTCGAACTAAGCGTGATCTGGATACTGAACGCTTGAACCTACATCATGAAATAATGTAGCGCAAAGTATGCGATAGTACTTGAAATGTACTAAGCATGCAGGATATAGATATGCTAAGATGAACAAAGTATATGAGTTGAACAATGCATAACTGAGCAAAGATATAATCTGAACAAGGATATAGATATGTACTGAAGTATAACTGAAACATAAATATGATGCAATGAACTAGTACTAATCATGAAGACAACATGCTGAACTGTATACTGAAGTAATTTCTGAAAACCTGGTCAATGCACTAAGAGTCTGACTATAGGAGCTACTACTAACCGACATAAACCACGTGAGCTAAACGTGGAGTCTGATGTATACGCCCCATCGAGAGGACCCAATATATCTTACCAGGGGTAAAAAGGCATGACTGTGGCGTGATCACTAAAACTAATGCCCAATCGAGGGGACTAATAAACCTACGCGGGCATGTAGTTCTGGGACTTTGAGGGTACGCTGAACCCTAGTCCAACTCGGTGGTAAGTCTACTCCCATATGAATATGCATAAAGCTAAAATGCACTAAATATGAATAGCTCAATAACTGACATGCTAACTGAGAATGCAACATTTATATATTGAGAATATGGCATTCGAAATCTGAAGCATGAATTTATGTCTGACTGGCCTAGCAAGTATAATTCATGAACTAAGATAAATTTACATAAGCTAGGGTTCTGAGTTTTATGTAATGAGTTATACTAAATTATCAAGAAACAAGTTTATTTAGATAAAAGGAATTGTAATCATAATAAATCTTGAAAATCTAGAAACCTAGGTCTAAACAGTTTATGAGAATCTGAAGAACTAACTGAATTCTAGGGATCTAATGGGTGAAACAAACCCACTAGTGAAATCCCACATACCTGGTGACGAAAACCTTGTCGCTTGTTCTTGAAAAGTCCTGCTACTTGTTCTTGAAAGAAATTGGCACCGCTTTCACTTCTTTTCATTCTAACTTGGATGATTTATGGAGAATGAGGGTTCTGGGTATGTTTGACTAGATTATTAGGCTTAGACTGAGTAAACCGACGTAGTTTAGATATCAAATGACGTAGTTTAAGTGCCTAATGCATAGGGAAAAGAACCAAAATGAATCTGACTTAAAAGCTGATGAAGTCCATTCACAGTGGGACTAACGGGCCGTCGTTTAAACCATTGCCCGTCAACTGTATCGTGGTTTGTTGCTCTGCTTGATAGGGCTTCACTAAAAACGAGCATAACTTTTTATTCTGAGCTTAGATTTTAGCAAACTCTGTGGCGTTGGAAAGAGGATTCAATTGTCTTTAATTTTATAGGTCATGGGCCACCTAATTCATTTTTGTGATTAAAGATATGACCATTTGAAGATGACCCAAAAGCCATTTTTCACTAAATAGTTGCAGACCCTCACCTACGGCCAGACCTACTATATGTAGGTCCAACCACAAACCGTAATGGTCGGTCGTGGGTGGGATAAGATACCACTAAATCCTAGACCCCAATGACTGGACCTCACCTACGGACCATGTGTCAAACCACAGACCGTTGGTGGCTTCCGTTGGTTCTGGCACCAGGTCCTGGAAAGCTGCATCTTTTTTTCTATCTTCTTGAATCTGAGGTGTTACATTTTTTGTCTAGATATTGCGTCTAAGTCAAGAGTTATAGAGCATATCATAAATCAAGACACAATTAAATAGTGTCAACTTTTGCTCACGGGACGTAACTTGTTCATTGAAAGTACTTGGGCTAAGAATTGTCTCTAAGACAAGAATTATAGAACATCTAACATCTAATAAATCAAGACACAATATGGTAGTGTCAAGTCTTTTCCACGAGCTGTAACTTGTTGTTTTGAAGTTCTTGGTCTAATTCTTGCCTCTTAAGGCAAATGTGATAAAGTATCTCATAAAACAAGACACAATAAAATAGTGTCAATTATTGTGCATGAGACGTAACTTATTCTTTGAAATTTCTTGGGCTAAGTACTGCTTTTAAGGAAAGAATTGTAGAGCATATGATAAATCAAAACATATTGTAGTAGTACCAAGTCTTGTTCGTGAGGCATAACTTGTTGTTTTGAAATTTTGAATCTAACTCTGAGTCTGAGGCAAGGGTTATAGAGCATCTCATAAATTAATAATCTCGAGTTCTGGCATTACTATCAAGCAAATACAGATTTATTTGACATTTAACACCTAGATTTAGTTCTAAATACCAAAGAGAAAGCAAACATCCATAATAGAACCATTGTTGGAACTAACTCCTCCCTTGGATACGTATAAAGAATTAGAAGACAGTAAAAGCAGGTTACTACAAGCAGAGCATAAAAAGAATAAACAATATCCATCTTCATAATAACCATTCAATAGTAACCGAAAGCTATAACAGAGGGTTAGGAAGACAAAACACATATCTCAAGTTCCAAAACATCCAACTGAATGTTTTTCATTAGTCAAGTAAGAATTAAAACAAACTGAAGTGCAATCCTAACACAAAATCATGACTAATTCAAAAACACACTAGGTCACGACACACAATACATCTCAAATATAATTTTTTTCTTTTAATAGAACACAAACCAAGGAATCGCACAAAGCATTTCAAACTCCACTATCTCAATTTCATGAAGTTCCTTGCAATTTTTTTTGTAATGACCTATTCCCATCATTATGGAAAAGCCAATGGGGAAGGATTTTGGGCCAGAAAACTTCTGAGTAGTAACTTGGAAATTTCCCGCTTAGGCCATACTTGGATGAAAACTGAGTTAGGTAAGGTCTAGGGAAATTCGGTAATGTATGGGGGATTTAATTATGAGTTTGATCACGTGAGTGGATAGCCAAGATGTTAGGGAGCCTGTAGGGCTTTACAAAATCGAATTCGGGTGAGTAGAACTCCCAAAACTGATCTTGGCGTGAAATAGTAGTTTCAAAACGTCAAGATTTGAAGATGTATTGTGAAATGGGAGCTTGGAACTCAAATTCCAAGTTTCTGTCTCCGTGTAAGACACTAGGGCAGGATTAATCCTGCCAGGGCGGGGTCGTTGTGGTGGGATGGGGACCGCTGTGGCGGGCAAGGAAAATCCCTAAAAATGTTATTTTATGCAAAACCTCATTCTTAATATCTAAGGGACGACCTAGGGCAATTTCTCATCAAATTTCCACGAACTCTCATGCCAAAGGTAAGTTAGTTACTTCCCTAGTCTGTATTTTGATTCTTACAACTTAGAATCCTTGTAAATTATCATAAGGAAGGGTTTTGGCCTAAAGTTAATGGTTAGACAAGCCCTAGTTGAGCATTAGGATCATGGGTTTGGCCTTGGGTTGATATTTTATTATAATCATGGTAAATTAGGCCTTGTTTAATGATCCTTGTATTAATTATTTGATTTAGACCAAAAACAAGCTGAAAGACTTCGAAAAGGGAAGGCTCAAGCTGAAAGACTTATAAGTTTATGGGAACTTGGTACTTAATTCATCATTTAAATCTTCTTCTGTATATTTAAATGGTTTAGTTTCTTTAAGTTGCTTAGTCGGGTTGTGGTAGTGGTTCCACCACCGGAGGGTTGGTGTGGGTGCCAATCACGGCGGTTTGGGTCGTGACAAAGTTGGTATCAGATCCCTAGGTTCCCTCATCTCATTGTACCAAAATGAGTCTAGTAGAGTCCTGCGGAACGGTACAGAGACATCTGTACTTTTCTTCGAGAGGCTATAAGACTTTAGGAAATCTCTCTATCTTCTTCTCCTTTCGTGTTATGACTTGATTTCAATTGGTATTTTTTTATCCAAATTGGTATCTAATCTTTTTCACTCTTCGGTCCGCAGATGGTTAACACGCGATACAACGGCGTCAGACCCGTAACTCCCATCAATAAGACAGCATAGGATCCCGCAACAAGAGGTCGTGGTCGAGGCAGGGGTAGAGGAAGAGAAAGGGGTAGAGGTCGATGAAGGGTAGCACCAGCCAAGGGTGAAGCCCAATTGAGAATGTTCCCAGGGAAGAGGCCCCTTCTGCACCCCAAGAAGAGGTGGAAGAGAATGTGGAGATCGAATTCGAGGAGGATGTTGGACTAGAGGAGGACGCACAGGCTAAGACTACATGTCTTCCTCTCTTAAACCAGTGATAACTCAGCAGATCATACCTTTTCTGAGTGGGTTGGTCAGCACTGGAGTCCTATATATAGTGCAAGCTTCTCAACCTCCAGTCAACCACCCCATTGCTTCTATTGTTCCCAAGGTGGATGGAGAATTAGGCACCGATGTCTTCTTTTGTCCCCTATTGAGTCATGTGATGACTGGTACTGAGCATGAGATGTTGACTAAGTTTCTGAAGTTGAAGCCGCCTGTGTTCCATGGTTCTGAGAGTGACGATGCCTATGAGTTCATTCTGGATTGCTATGAGAGGCTTCACAAGTTAGGCATTGTACACCAACATGGGGTCGAGTTTGTGACCTTCCCGTTTCAAGGTAAGGCTAAGCAGTAGTAAAGGGCCTATGTGGAATGCAGATCGTTAGTCTTGCCCCCACTCACTTGGATGCAGTTCCATGCTTTATTTCTAGAGAAGTATGTTCCCCGAACTTTGAGGGATCGCAAGAAGGATGAGTTTATTGCCTTGGAGCAGGGTGGTAGGATTGTAATTGCTTATGAGGCTAAGTTCCATGCCTTGTCAAGATATGCTACATAGTTGGTGTCTACAGAGGAGGAGAGGATTAGTCTATTTGTCAAGGGATTGAACGTACAACAGCAGACCAAAGCAGCGGTACCAGCGAGTAGCGGTGGTAATGGCAGAGAACATCCACAAGGTGGGCGAGGAAGAAATCAGTGAGGCAGTGGAGGCAGGGGAGATGGTAATGCAGGTAGAAGAGCAATTCATCCAGGCAAGAAGGTTGCCCGTCAAGATGTTAAGGCTCAGTTTTATGCCTTTTCGGGCAAGACCGAGGTTGAGGCATCTGATGCAATGATCACATGTATTATTCTTATCTATGACCGGATGACTACTAGTTTATTTGATATGGGTTCTACTTATTCATATGTGTCAGTTCGGTTTGCCTTGGGATTTGATGCAATTTATGATTTGCTTGATGCCCTCATCCATGTTTCTACCCCAATTGGAGAGTCTGTCATAGTTACACATGTCTATCATGCTTGTTCTGTCCTATTTATAGGTTGTAAACTTGAGCTGATTTGGTTATTCTGTATATGACTGATTTTGATATAATCTTAGGAATAACTTGGTTGTCCCCCTATGTCACGACCCAGGGGTATACCCTAGATGTAACATGGCGAACTTGACCCCGAAGGGGTCTCATACAAGCCCTTAGCATATCATGACATTAGATAATAGAAAAGTGTGGAATTTTAAAACATTTTTCATACAATCAAACTCTTTATAAAAGCAAAGCAGAAGTCTTACTACACTTTTCTCAAACCATCTAATACAACTTTGAATAACTCTTGGGACATAACCCATACAATAGTCTCAAGACATAAAGAAAGACATAAAGGACTCGCCAAGTCTTCAACTCCTTGCTCCTTAGAAACATATCCCTAAGAATGGAACTCAAAATCACCAGACCCTACATTTGATGAGAATGTAGGCAAGAGTATGCGTTAGTACAAAAGTACTAAATATGATAGCTAGCATAACATCATAAGAGCATAACATAAGGATTAGTCAACATAAGGCATAATCCATAAGCATAAGAGATAATAACATAATCATAAGCATAATATCCAACATAGACATAATGTAAGCATTAGTCATCATAAAGCATAGTCCATATACATAGTCAAGTCTTAGACTTTCATATCATAATAGAACCATTTCATAAGTAGCTTCAAGTAATACTTGTGCAATGCATGGATAAGACCCCATAATCCCATCCACACTAAGTATCACCTTAGGCCATCATACATACTTATCATATTTGATCTCATCCTTAGCTTAATTCTCATAGACAAGAGAATCTCTCACCTTTAGTCAATCATAAAAATGAAGGCAACTATAGCACAATCATATCTTAAATACACATCATATAAGAGAACACTTTCTTAGGTAACCTTAAGTCATACTTGTGCAATGAATGAATAAAACCCCATAATCCTACCCATGCTAAGTACCACTTTTAGGTCCTCATACTCATACTTCTTGATTTGGAGGCTATTCCCCCTTTTTAAGACATTGGAACCCTAGAAGATACTTCTTTAAGCACATCTTAGCCCCTCTTCTTTACTTTTGAAAACTATAAAATACTTAATCAAGCAAATCTAAGTTTATTATGTTTGAACACTTGAGATGCTTCCTCAAACATGTCTTAGTTCTTTATTAACTTGGAACACTTCGAGATACTTCTTGAAATATGTCTTAGCTTCATAATAATCTTGTACTTATTGGGAATATAGCCTTAACCGACATAAGACCACATAAACTTTCACATGATCCCCTCCGATGTTACCCACACCGAGAAAGATTGGTCTACTTGCCTATCATAGAATCGGTTTGTTAGCTTAGTTGGACCTACTATCTAACTTTCCTACGAGGATACAAAGATTCTACTAGGAAACCCAAACTCCACTTGTGAGGGACTCCATCTCATGAGACATACTTTGGGAAACTCGGACTCTACTTGTGAGAGTTCCCATTTCGGAAGCCAGACTCAACTATGTAAAAGCTTTCATATCAATTCAATATCCACTCGGTGCTAGGCATACATCTCACAAGATAGCTTATTAAGTCTTACTTTGACACAAGTTTCATGGAAAGATGTCCTAGACAATCAATCCAAGTTAAATCACTAGATTAGCTTTTTAGACCATGCGTGAGCAACTATCACCATCCATGATGGAAGAATCTATGTATGAATAAGCTATATTACCTTAGTTATGATTCTCCAAGGAAATTGAGTGAAAAATCCTTTTTCTCCAAACCCTAGCTTGATTCTCTTATTCTTCTTCGTCCTTGAAGTTCTAGAGAGAAGATTTTTGGGGGAAGTTAGGTCTCTTTGGTGAATTGAAAATAATGATTTAGAATCATTTAATTAAGTGTCTAATAGATTTATATGGGTAGTCTAATTACTAATAAAATGGCCCCACTTAATAACTGATTAATTCTAGAACCTTCATTTAACCCCTAACTTAAACAACTTAAGGACCAAGGCTGCCTCACCACGAGACCCCAACCCACGGGCCATTGGTGGACCCACAGGTTGTGATGGTCCTCCGTGGGTGGAGGTACTGGAACCTGGTTTGCAGGTCTTGACCCACGACCCTCCCCCATGGGGCATGGGTGAACCCACGGAGAGTGAGTCCCCATCGTGGGTCACTAATTTTTGGCAAGTTCTAGGGGATGTTTTAGGGTCCTGGACCCTTGGTTGGTTCTTGGGGGGGTCGTACCTTGAGGTATTAACCCTAAACCCTTCACTCTAAGTACGGGAAGCTAAATTCACAATTCTAACTCTAACGTAAAGCTCTAAAACCCTTACGTAAAGCTCTAGTTAAGCCTACTAGTTATTGAGGTGTTACACCCTATTATATTGTGCTTAATTGTAATGTTAAGACTGTGACTCTAGAGATCTCGGGTAGGG
This sequence comes from Solanum chiquidenum, assembly GCA_029582725.1. Lineage (NCBI taxonomy): Eukaryota > Viridiplantae > Streptophyta > Magnoliopsida > Solanales > Solanaceae > Solanum > Solanum chiquidenum. The sequence goes on along the minus strand of JAJOOS010004315.1, from coordinate 78,028 downwards.
AAAAGTTAGAGTGGGAAGGGGTGTAGCCTAAGCCAATTAAGATCATATCTTTCGTTCGGGCTAGGAAATGGGTGGGGCACGGGTGTTTGGTATATTTGTCTCATATTTGGGATGTTGATGTTGAGTCTCCCTCTATTGAGTCTATTCATGTAGTGTATGAATTCAAGTGTTTCCTACTGATTTTCCTGGTATGCCTCCAGAGAGGGATATAGATTTCTGCATTGACTTGGATCCGGGCACTCGCCCCTATCTCCATTCCTCCTTATCGCATGGATCTAGCAGAATTGAGAGAGCTTAAAGCTCAAATCCAGGAGCTTGTTGATAAAGGTTTTATCCATCCTAGTGCTTCCCCGTGGGGTTCTCCTATCTTGTTTATCAAGAAGAAGGATGGTAGTATGAGGATGTGCATAGACTATCAACAGTCGAATAGGGTCACCATTTGAAATAAGTATTCGTTGCCTCGGATGGATGATCGCTTCGACCAATTGCAGTGTGCATCAGTTTTCTCTAAAATTGACCTAAGGTCTGATTACCATCAGTTAAAGATTAGGCTTTAGGATGTACCCAAAACGACATTCAGGACCCGCTATGGGTACTATGAGTTCTTAGTGATATGGTTTAGGTTGACCAATGCGCATGCAACCTTCATGAGTTTAATGAATGGTGTGTTCAAACAATTTCTGAATTCTTTTTTAATCGTCTTTATTGATGACATTTTGGTTTATTCGAAGAGTAAGGAAGAGCATGACGACCATCTTCGTATTGTTTTGGGTGTCCTTGGAAAACAAATTTTGTATGTAAAATTTTCCAAGTGTGAGTTCTGGTTGACTTCACTTGCCTTTTGGGGCATGTGGTTTCAATGGAAGGGGTAATGGTAGATCCCCAAAATATCGAAGCAGTCAACAATTGGGTTCGACCTAGCTCTATGACTGAAGTTAGGAGTTTCTTGGGGCTTGTCAACAACTATCGATGATTTTTGAAAAAAATTGCTTCTATCGCTATGCACTTGACAAGGCTGACCCAAAAGAAGGTGCCTTTCGAGTGGACTGACAAATGTGAAGAGAGATTCCAAAAGCTCAAGACTCTTCTGACCACAACACCTATTCTGACACTACCGGTGGAAGGTAAAGATTTCATTATTTATTTTGATGCTTTACATTCGGGCTTAGGTGTTGTGTTGATGCAGAATAAGAGTGTCATAGCTTATGCATCACGACAACTGAAGGTACATGAGAGAAACTACTTGACGCATGACTTGGAGTTGGTAGAGGTAGTGTTTGCTCTCAAGATCTGGCGGCATTATCTTTATGGTGTCAAGTGTGAGGTGTTTACTGATCATCGTAGTCTACAACATGTATTCACTCAGAAGTACCTGAATCTGAGACAACGAAGGTGGATTGAGTTACTCAAGTATTATTATGTTACCATCCAGTATCATCGACATAAGGCTAATGTGGTGGCATGCGCATTAAGCCGGAAGACAGTGAGTATGGATAGTCTAACTTTCTTGGGTGTGCCCAAGCAACCTTTGGTCAAGAAGATTCAGACCTTAGAATCTAAGTTCATGTAGTTGGGCATCTCATAGAAAGGTGGGGTGTTAGCCAGCATTGAGGTTAGGCCCACATTCATTGAGGAGATCAAGGCCAAGCAGTTTGAGGATCAGAGCTTGAATGAGCTCAGAAAGAAGACAGTGTCTGGAAAGGCACAAGATACGGCCCTTGATGCGGGTGGTGTACTTAGTTTTAGGGGAATTATTTGTGCTCCCCGAGTGGATGACTTGATTCATAAGATGTTGATAGATCTTATGGTTTATGGTATTCCATTCATCCGGGTGTGACCAAGATGTACTGAGATTTGAAATGATTTTATTGGTGGCCTGAAGAAAGACATAGCTGAGTTTGTGGCTAAATGTCAAAACTATCAACATGTAAATTATGAGCATCAAAGGCCTGCAGGTTTGCTTCAGCGAATGTCAATCCCTGAATGGAAGTGGGAAATAATAGTTATGGATTTCATGGTTGGTCTTCCCAAGACCTTGGGGAAGTTTGACTCCATTTGCGTGGTGGTTGAAAGACTGACTAAGTCAGCCTACTTCATTCGAGTCAGAGTAGACTATAATGCTCAACAGTTGGCTAAGGTTTATGTGAAGGAGATAGTGAGGCTGCATGAGGTTCCCCTTTCCATCATCTCGGACCGTGGTACGCAGTTCACATCCAAGTTTTGGGGAAAAGTGCATGAGGAGTTGGGCACTCAACTCACTTTTAGCACAGCCTTCCATCCACAGACGGATGGGCAGTCAAAGAGAACTATTCAAGTATTAGAGGACATTTTGAGGGCATGTTTGATTGACTTTAGAGGGCATTGGGATAAATTCCTACCTTTATGTGAGTTCTCCTATAGTAACAGTTACCACTTCAGCATTGACATGATAGCGTTCGAGGCACTTTATAAGAGGGGATGTAGATCAACCATAGGGTAGTTTGAGGCTGGAGATGTGAAACCTTTGGGGTTGATTTGGTGAAAGATGCTCAGGATAAGGTAAGAAGCATCCAAGCTAAGATTCTAGCAGCCCAAAGTCGATAGAAAAAGTATGCAGACCGTAAGGGACATGGCATTTTAGGCTGGTGAGCAAGTTCTTCTAAAAGTGTCACCCGTAAAAGGGGTGATGAGATTCATAAAGAAGGGAAAATTTAGTCCTCGATACATCGGGACATTAGAGATTCTTGACTATGTAGGGCCAGTGGCTTATAAGTTGGCTTTACCGCTTAGCCTATCGGGAGTCCATCCAGTGTTCCATGTGTCCATGTTAAAGAAGTATCATGGGGACAGAGATTACATCATAAAATGGGACTCAGTTTTGTTAGACACAGACCTTCAATATGAGGAGAAACCGGTTTCAATTCTTGATCGCGACGTACGGAAGCTGAGGAACAAGGAGATAAAGTCCGTGAAAGTTCAATAGAAGCATCGTCTGGTTGAGAAAGCTACTTTGGAAACCGAGAAGGACATGCAAGACATGTATGCCTAGTTATTCGATGATTCAGGTACTACTCTACTCTTACCTCGGCCCAGTTCTCCTTGTTTATCACTCGGGGATGAGTGATGGGTAAATTGGTATCTATTGTAATGACATGTTTCTGTCATTATGGAAAAACTAATGGGGAAGGAATTAGGGCCAGAAAACTTCTAAGTAGTAACTTGGAAATTTCACGCCTAGACCAGACTTGGATGAAATCTGAGTCAGGTAAGGTCTAGGGTGATCCAGTAATGGATGGGGAATTTAATTATGAGTTTGATCATGTGAGTGGATAGCCAAGATGTTTAGGAGCCTGTACGGCTTTACGAAATCAAATTCAGGTGAGTAGAACTCCTGAAACTGATCTTGGCGTGAAAAAGTAGTTTTAGAATGTCAAAGTTTGATGATGTATTGCGAAATGGGAGTTTGGAACTCAAATTTTGAGTTTCTGTCTTCGTGCAAGCCGCTGGGGCGGAATTAATCCCGCTAGGACAGGGTCACTGTGGCGGGCCAGTCGCGACATAAACCGGGGAAAAACCCTTAAAACGTTATTTTTTGCAAAACCTAATTCTTAAGAGCTAAGGGACGACCTATGGCAGTTTCTCATCAAATTTCCACAAATTCTCGCGCCAAAGGTAAGTTACTCCCCTAATCCATATTTCAATTCTTAGAACTTAGAATCCTTGTAAATTATCGTTGGGGGAGGGTTTTGGCTTGAAGTTAATGGTGGGAAAAGCCCTAGTTGAGCATTAGGATCATGGGTATGGCCTTGGGTTGATATTTTGTTATAATCCAGGTAAATTAGGCCTTGTTTATTGATCCTTGCATTAATTACTTGTTTTAAACCAAGAACAAGCTGAAAGACTCCGAAAAGGGAAGGCTCAAGTGTCTTAGGAGTGTTCAGGCTTGGTTTTGAGGTAGGTGATTGTTCAACTTCCCGTTGTGTTATATATGCCTGTTAATTGCTCCATTGTATGCATACATGTATGTGAATAGGATAACATGAATCGAATCTAGTGAAATGACTAAGTATGAATAATCATATGACATGAACCTGTTACTTGACAGCGTGACTATGTGCACTGTTCATTATGGGTGTGATTGTGACTGTGGTTGTGTTGACTGGATCGGGTGGCACGTTTCGACACATATATATTGAATCGGATGTCACGTTCCGACACACTAACAGTTTGGGTGTGGGTTCTATAAGAGGACTATTGTAACTGTCATATCTACTTGTTATTGATATATTGGGATTGCACATTGCTCCTACATTGATAATTGAATTATGTGTCCTATATATGTGTGTTTACTGTGTTGTAATTACTTGCTTATATTTCTCTTACTATAGTAGTCGCGTGATCCTACCAGTACACCATTGTTTTGTGTACTGATACTGCACTTTCTATTTCTTTGTTGAGTACGGGCATCTTCAGATGGCTACTGACAAACCCTAGCTAGGAGATCATTGACCGAGATCAAATTTGAGGGTAAGCCAACTCTTTCAGGCTGCCATGGATCCATCATTAGTTTAGTCCATTCTTTTCGGACTCGGACTATATATTCATACTTTTCTTATGTTTAGTTTTCAGGGTTGCATCCCCTTTTTCTTAGACTTGTTGATTAGTAGAGTTTTGGTACAATGACTTTCAGGTCTAGGGGTTGAATTTCCGTGAGGTTTATGCTTGGTTGTTTTTGTTAAACCTTATGAATTTATGGGAACTCAGTACTTGATTCATCATTTAAATCTACTTTCGTATCTTTAAATGGTTTAGTTTCTTTAAGTTCCTTAGTCGGGTTGTTGTAGTGGTTCCCCCACCGGAGGGTTAGTGTGAGTGTCAATCACGGTGGTCTGGGTCGTGACACCTTTCAACAGTAACCAGAATATCCCAAACTGCTGATCATGTTGACTCTTCAAGATTGAAATTTGCAAGTTTTCTCTAATTCTAATAATTAACACAAGAATGATAGTAAGTGTAGCAACCAGTGATCCACTTCCACCAACCTAGTATGTCATCTCAATTTAGAAAATTTAACTCTTTAAGATTAGTACTTAAAAATCTCACTTCTTCACACTTAAAAATAAAATGAACTGGAAATAACATGCATTAAATTTATAAGAGAAAAACGGTCTCAATTTCATGGGTTTCTGTAGTATTCTAGGTGTTTTGATGATCCTCACAAATGACGGAAACCGTTCCTTGGCAGAGTAGCTATCATCCAAGTTTAATATGGTGAACATTTGTAAAGCTGCCATGTCAACTGATTGGTGAGAATGACAGTGTACTTGTCCAATAGGAAAGGATGAGGTTGTTTGTTCAGCGAACAATAATTCTTGTTGGTGATTGATATATTCAAAGAAACAAACAATAAAATAATTCATTTATTAAAAATGGTGATTTTTGTCTTTTAATAACTCAAGCTTCAAGAACACACACGACAAGGGACCTGATAGAGCAAAGAAGAATTGTCTTGAAGTGTTGCTATTTTAAATGCTTGTATTGTGCTAAAATTGTACGATTCATTTCTCATCTACAAAGAAACATATCAAACCCTTTCTTGGTTACAGAATATAAGAGCACGATCAGAGTTAATTGTGTGTCTTACGAGTTGAAGTCTATATTAATTAGAGTTAGTTAATATAGTGGGCAATGGAGGCATTGATTTAGCTCAGTAAGTAATAGGGTTATTACTTGTCGTAAGATTAAGAGTTTAATCTCATGTAGTGTATTTGAAGTCTGTATTCACTTTTGCTTGTGATTAGTGAAAGGAGTTGAAAATCTTTTGTGACAGGTCGTGGTTTTAATCCTTTGAGCAAGGAGGTTTCCACGTAAAACTCCTTGTTCTTACTACTGTTTGTTTAAGTTCTTTACTGCATTACTTCTGTATTCTTAACCTGATACTATAGCACGTGGTGAAGCTTGAACATCTCAACAGTTTCTATTGTCCTCTAAGAAATAACCAGAATGTACTAATCATCGAATCATGCTTACTCTCCAGAAGTAAAAAATGGGACTTCTGTTTAGTTCTTATTATACAAGAATAATAGTATTTGTAGCAGTCGTTGTTCCACTTATATTGGCCTAGCAAGCAGGTCAAATTAGAAAACATTTTTTGAGGGACAACTCCTAATATTTGTAGTTAAAAATCTCACAATTCCAGATAAAAATAAAATGAACAAGAAAAAACCATTTGATATATAGCATGAAGAGTGAAGATAAGAATCTGCAGGTTCTAGTAGCTCCATATGTTCTGTCAAGGCATAGTCCAGATAAGTAGTGTTTTCCCTATACAACTTTTCAATTGATGGCAATTACAGATTATAGGTATCTCATGACGAATTGTGTTGGACATCAAGATTGTCAAATAGCTCAAAACAAGATTTATTCGGACAAACGTTTGTCATTTTTTAAAATTAAATTATGTTTATGTTAACACTTAGGTTATGGTGTAAACTAGTTTACTGTTTCTAGCAAAAAATGTAGAGTTCTGAAAAGGAGGAGGAGGAGGAGAAGAAGAAGTGAATACGAAAAGAAAGAGAAGAAAAAATAGCAAATAAGAATAATTAATTTTTAAAAATGAATGTAAATGCTACATGAATGTTCTTTTTGGCCTACAGTGTAGCTCCTACACACTACAAAAAGAGTGAAGTCATTCTCCATGCCATTTGGCACTGCAGGGATTTTAAGATAGGACATGGGGTAATAGCGACATGGGGTTTTAGATTAAAAAACAAGTTATAAGCTCAGAAGTAACATAACACCTTATATTTAGGGGAAATTTTACTTTTTGTAATGCATAATTATATTTCTTAAAAAACTAAATCATTTTAAACATTTAATTCTTAAAGTACATAAACATTCAATTGCTACCACAATATCAACAGTAAAAATAATACTAATTAGAAACTACCATATATAGTCAGAATGAAAGTAGGAATGTCTTAACAAAATGCATACACACAATACTTGGATGTTTGTCAAAACCCCAGCATGCCAAGAAAAGTTGAAAAATATTGAACCTGAACCAAAATCAAGGCCTCAACTCCATCATCTCTGTTACAATCTGCTCAAAGGAAATGACTTTCCTTTTGGGCTGGTTGCAAACAAAAGATTAACCCCAAACTTCCTTCCTAAATCTTCCTTTGATGAATGATGTTTCTTGATAGAAACAATCATTTTCTCACCATCTTTTATTAGGCGTTTGAAATGTCATCTTGGCATATAGCTCACCCATGCATAACTCTCATACTGTACTGCAATATCTACACCAAAAAGAGGATATTCAATCCCATTTGTCAGGTCGGTGATCATGGCAATGAGGGTTCTATCACAATGGTCTCCTTGAGGTTCACAAATAACCCAAACAATCATGTCAAGGAACTCTTGTTCCATGTATCTTGGAACAATCAAATATATTGAAGATCCAACAACCCAATAGCTAAACCAACTAGGAATCGCATAGTAGTGAAGAAAAACATTTAGGTCATTGGGTGAAGAATTTGCCTAAACATGGATCAGAGAAAAGGTGTTAAATAGAGAAATGTATAAGAGAACAACAATGTTTGATTTATACAAGTGACAGAGAAACCAACCTTGAAGAAGCCTTCAGCTAGAGGATTTTTTTGTAAGAATACAACCTATTGCATTCATACACTTCAAGTATTTAAGGTTCTCAAGGCCCTTAATCTCAACCAATTTACATCATTTCTAGTGATATGTAAATCCTTGTGCATAGTTCTTCTAGGTTACAAGGAAGATTTGGGAGCATAAGGAGATTTGGGCATCCATAGAGGCTAAGGGTTTTTAGCATGGATAGGTGACTACGAGTGAAGGGTAGGCTGTGAAAGTCATTTCCACTTAAATCTAAGACTTTCAGTGAGAATAGTCGGCCACGACAATTGGGAATATCTCTTTGGCACAAGTTGAAGAAAGAAATTTTAAAAAATTCCAAGGACCATAAATTTATAATAGAAGATGGAATAATATCATGATCTTTTGATGTTAAAAAGGATGAAATGATGGAAATAAGAGATTTAGGTTGTAAAAGTTTCCAGCCATTTCCCACTTCCAAGAGTTGAAGATTCTTCGGTAGTCCACAAGATACTGGTAGTTGTTTAATAAATGTTCCCATTGCATAAAGTGTCATCAAACGTCTAAGATTCCTTATGTTAGCAGGAAATTGTTGTAAAATTGTACAATCACTCAGATATAGCTTCTCGAGCGATTTTAGCTTGTAGATGCTATCAGGTAGTCCCTAGAGTTTCTTACACCCAGTGAAATCTAAATACACGAGAACCTCCAAATATCCAATTGATGAATGCACCTCAGTCAAACTCGAACAACCTCTAAAAAGTAGTTTCTCAAGCATTGGTGAACCAGTGAATTCGGAAGTTCTCATTAGGCTCTCGCAATAGCTCAGATCCAAAATCTTCAAGCACCTTAAGTGTTGAACAAATGAAGCAATGTATTAACTCTGAAATAACATATGTAATTGTTTAAAATCAAGGAGTAAAGTTGTAGAGCATCAAACCTTTGTACTAAGGGTTCTTTGAGGCTATTATATTTCACATCCAAAATAACAAGTTTGTCCGGATGCAAATCCAATGGGAAGTGTTCCAAATGGCAATGATGCCATTTTAACACTCTAAGCTCCGTAAACATGTCCTTGAATCCTCCTTCAAGAGGAAGATGATCAATCTGGAGGAGTCCCAGGTTCTTAATTTTTGAAAATCCTTTTGTACTCACATGCATGTCCTTAAATTCTGGTTCTTCTAACTTCAATGCCCCAACTTTTTCCCCTCGCTGGATTCAGGATGAGAAATAATCAGTTCCATCAAGACATACAGGATGTGTTGGAAATATATTGATCAAGATTTAGAATAGAGATCTTAGGTGAATTAAGTCAGAAGTGGAGGAGTCAAACTATTATTTCTTTTCCATAATGAAATAATGAAAGAAAAGAAAAACACCTCATTAGCTAAAGGCTCAATTCAAATCTTAATATTGCAATGGGTATGGTTGTGTGCTTCTCATGCCCAATTGATATAATTCCTTGAGGAAGTGCCTAAAAAAGAAACAAAAAAGAAAATAGCAAGAATAATAAGCAAAAACTACTCTACATGGATTGGGACCTACATCTGGTATAAGGTTAATCATTAAATTACCAATACATACAGAGCTTCCAAAATACTATGTTTGTGAATATAATATTTATATGTAAATGATAAATTTTCTTATACATATATATAAATGATGAACCAAAAGTTAGAGTAATGTGGTAGCACATGTTTCTCTTACAATAGATCCTTGTGTTAAATGCAGAGAGGGGATGTTTGTAACAAAAAAAGAAAGGATGTTTATACTTTGTTTAGCTAATTTTTGGCAATGTTGCTGTTGTTGTTATTGTTTTTCAAAAAGATTTTCCTAGTGGTGAAAACTGACCACTTCATAAGTGCAAATTTTTTAATCAAAAAGTCCTTTTGATCTTTCAAGACATAAGGAATGTCTCTAAATTTGAATAAAGCACAGAGGATGTCTTATAGTGATCGATGAGGTTAAAATTTTCAATATTGTAGGACAATGGGAGTACAATAAAACACTTCTCTTGTTTTTCATATATTTGTAATCCTTAGAATAAGAAATTTTGATATGATTATATAAGGACTTCAGAAGATGCATGAGAGCAAGTTATGTGTGCCAAATTAACTAACTAAAAAGTAAAGCAAGTTTCCATTAGTAAGCTACTTATAAAGGTAGTGATTAAGAATTTTTTCTAAAATAAATTTGAAGGAGACCTTGTTTTCTAATCTTGGGGAAGTATAGGTCAGGCTTCAAAGCCGAATGAACCATTACTTTGTGTCTAGTAATTATATCAAGAATATCATCGGGATCCCACAAATATAATCTTTTACTTTCACCCGGATCTTTCGATTCTCTACGAACAATTTCTCTTCCCATATCTCTAATTAGATTTTGCAAGTGCTGAGGACTTTAGAAACATCTTCCATGTCCCCTCCTCCAAGAAATATGTGATATCAAGGAATGTTTCCTTAGTTGTATGATCAGGGATCCCATCATAGCTTATTCTCAATTTCTCTACTATCGAATCATGATGGATTTGCTTCAATCTCTCAATGAAACTTTTCCACTCTACCATGATCCATCTATATAAAAAGGATCCCCCAAACTTCAAGTGCTAATGGAAGCCCTTGTGCATATGTTACTAGACTTTCAAAGATCTCCACATAGTCTTCTGGTGGGAGGGGATTTTCGAAAGCATGCCAATAGAAAGTTGTAGACTTTCACGTTGGGTCATACACTTGACCTCATATTTTACATCACCTGTAGAACATTTCAGCAAGTGTTCGTCCCTGGTGGTAATGATAATTCTACTTCTAGGACCAAACCAGTGCTTCCATCCCACTAATGAGTATACATTTCCAACATCATCGATGTCATCAAGGACAATGAAAACTATTTTTGATGGAAAACTTTGTTGAATTAATCAATTGTATTCCATGGTCGACACAACTGACTTCAAATTTTTTTCTGAGAGTATCCTTGAGAAGCTTTTCTTGCAAAGCAACCAAACCGCTATCCCCCCCCCCCCTTGAAACTAGTGATCCAACATCAAGAAAGGAGCTACCATCAAAATTTGGAGAAATTTGGTTGAAGATGGCTTTTGCTAAGGGGTTTTTACCAACACCTCCCATGCCCAGATTCCAACATATATGGCATTGCTTGACACAGTCCATGACAACTTATTCAGTTCACTGACACGAGAATTAATTCCTAATGGATGCCTTGCAATGTCCATATATTTGTGGTTTAATTTACTCAATACCTCCCGGATAATCGCCTCAATGAACTTTGCTTCATGACTGCAGAAAAAGAAAAATGTTAAGTAGTAGTAAGACAATATGTGGGTTAGATCAAGCCATTAAGTAACAAAATTTTATAGGAATGTTAGAAAAAATATGAGAAAATAACTAAATGACACTTATTATCAATTTTCCAACTACACACTTGGCTATTTCACGCTATCAAAAATGTCAAAACTTTACTTTTATTATTCTTTTCATAAATATATGTGTTTCTATCTTATTTCTATTTTCTTTTATTCTTCATAGAAACTTAGTAGAGCATCCATGCAAGCCATCAAATTTCATCACCACTCACTATCTTGAAACCAAAAAGGAGAGAGTTAAGAAAAAACTACACATGTCAAACACGTGAATTTCACTAATCAACATAAATGTGGTTATGACATTTTAAGGAGGTAATAATTTTAATTTTTAAATAATTCAGGAGTTAATAGAACCCAGTAAAGTATAATACTCTGTAGGATGATTGTTATGTATTGTTTCATAATTTATCATATTGTATTGTATTGTGTTGTATCATATCATACTATTTTCTCTTCTAATGAATATAGTATTTGAATAGATTGTGTCATTTATCATCGTTACATAATGTCACATATTCATAAACCTATGAGAAAAGTAGGGTACACGGTAGAGCTACTAGCAAAATGTGGGGTAAAGGATTATTAAATAATAAGTAAAAACAAAATGAGAAAGTATTAAGGTAACAATGCGATCACACCAAATCGGTCATTACATAAAATGAGTATTTTCGTCGTTATCTAACAATGGATTTAAACAATATGATACAATATAATTTAAGTAACAATCAAAATAAACATTGTACTTAAACTAAGAGCCTGTTTGACATTGTTATTGGAATGCCAGAAATTTTGTAGAAAAGATGAATTAATTTGCATAACTGAAACTTTGCATTCCCATGTTCTAAACAAAAAATAGAGCCCAACAAATGTGTAGTCAGAACAGAAAACAGGAAATGCAAAAATTGGGAAGAGATTCAAATGGCAAGAAGTATAGCCGTTAAAAAGATTTGGAAGATGGAATTCAGATAAACTTGCAACCTCAGTAAGTGCAGCTCTCTAGTTCCACAATTGTTCTGGACTCGAATTTAATTCATATTTAGCAAGAGAATCACCAATTTTCCCAGTTTGATGGCGTACTTCAAAAGGATCAACATCATAAAAAATAGAATAAACGAACTGCCTAAGATTTTCTTTACATTCATGAAATTTGACTAGCTCATTAAGACACCATTTAGATGACACTTAATTTTTGGAGAAAACAATAACAAATATCTTCGACTCTTCAATTGCTTCCTGTAAACTCCCTGAAATTTCCTCGCCTCTTGGAAGTTATCATCATCTCTAAAAACATTAATTTCAGAATCAGATTTTATAGAGATTATCTAAAAAAAAATTGCGTACATCTTTCCCCCTAAAACTCAAGAAAACTTCATAATATGGTGAATACAAATAAGTCATGGCTGAAGAGTAGAAATCATAAGATCAATGACTATTTATATAGGATAAATATGCTTTGTTTCTTGGAAATTATGGTACACATTAGTATTATAAGAACTTGCAAGAGAACTAGCAAAAAGGTTAATAAAAAAAGAAAGAACTTGTAAGGCAATTTCCTCATAGAATATATATTTATTTTCTTAGAAGAGAAATGAGAAACATTATTGTCAAAGGAAATGGAAGAGAATTCAAGGGTGAGTTTTTAGCTTTGCAGAGTAGAGACAAAAAGGATATCTCACTTTAGCTTTCATTGAGTGAAATGATTTAGCTACATTACTGATTCCATGCAATAAAAGCTTTAGTGAGATACCCTTTTTGTCTCTGCGATGCTAAAGTCAAACTCTCTGTTGTATTTATAACCATTTTCTTAAATAGCGTTTGGACATGCAATTTCATTTTATAATTTGAAATTATGAAAATGTGATTAAATCACACCATTGTAAATCATGAAATCTCAAATTCTCCCAAAAGTTTGATTTGAAAATTTTTCATACCATAATTTTAATTTTTTTAAATATATAAATTGATCCACAAGTTTATATTTTGTAAAAAAAAACTATTTTATATCTATATATTTTTGCGAGATTCATAGAATATAAACACAATGATAAAATTACTAATGATATTGATCAGCAAGCAATTTAGTTTAGCAATGAAACTTCACGAGCGTTACTTTATCCTTATTCTAGTTTGAGTTGAATTTAATAACTACCTAAAAGGTGATGTGGCAAAATAATTATCATCACCTTTCTACACGCGCGCGTGAAGGGAAAAAGGAAAAAAAATCAATTCAAACTCTACCCATGTCATCTACTGATCAAATATTATACAATTAAAATTATTTATTTAATATTAAAAAACTAAAGCAAAATAAGACAAGAAATATAGAAGATGAAATCAATAGAAACAAGAGATGAGAGCTTTTCTTATTCTTCTAAGTATTCAAGTGTTTTCAATATGAACTCTTATGTCTCTATTTATAGTGTTATATAGAGGCATATCAAAGGTTAGTCATAAACATGACATTACTCATGAAGATAATGGAGGAGGTTATGGAGGAGTAAGGTTACAAGAATGATGATCATAAAGATGGAGGTTATCTATATGATGTATGGAAGTAATGGAGATAATTAGTGATAGTAACTTCTTAGTGTTCTTGGTGTAGTGGACATCATCTCCAACTTTGTTCTCTATTTTACTCCCCAACTATGGAGTTCTCTATTTTTCTAGACAATCAACTCCAACGCAATTCTCTATTTTACTATGAGTTTAAGTTTTGTGCATTGTCAGTGTATAAGATTTTCTACACCATCAAGTAATTTTTAAGATAAACATGATAACTTAATTAAGTAATTAATAAAATATCTTTTTGAATATAATTATAATTAAAGTAAAATATAGCAAAGGAAAGTTGAGTCCTCTTTCTTCTCTAACATAAATTAATTAAATATCTTCTTAATTAACCAAGTTTATTTGGTTTTCTAAATCTAATTTCTTTTTTTGGTTTTATCTCTTTTATCTTCTTGTTCTATTTTTTAGTTTTTGTGTCTTCTTTCATTGTATTGATCTTTCAATCATTTTCAGTTAAATCATGTTTTCAAGTTGTTTGTGAATTTTCTCAAGGATAATAATTATATTTGTATTAGTGATTAAATTGTTATCCACCTTTTAATCTTCAGTTTGGGATATCGTAATATTGCAGATCAGAATAACAAGTTGCAATTTTTTTTAATTCTTATTCTTGTGTGTACAGATCATGATTTTGCCAAAATTTCAAAAGAAAAAACAATGACAATTAAGAAATTATTTGTGCCATTGAAAATTACTTCTAATGGAAAAAAAATCAAATGTAGAATAACAAATAAACTTGGTTAATTAAGAATATAACTATGAATTGATTTTGGTTAGAGAAGAAAGATGACTCAAATTTCCTTTACTATATTTTACCGTAGTTATAATTATATTTTAAAAAATATTTTATTAATTACTTAATTAAGTTATCATGTTTATCTTAAAAATTACTTGATGGTGTAGAAAATCTTATACACTGACAGTGCACAAAACTTAAACACTTTTACTATCTAAAAATGATTTTTTCTCTCTCTTCAATATTATATTATTATTTCTATTTCATTTTCATTTTCTTATTTCATAATGTAAAACATTTCTTCTTCTTTTCACAAATAATCACCCTATAATCTATATAATCTTCATGTAATAAAAAAACATTATTTTCAAATTCTTCATTTAATATATAATTATATATTAATCTAAATTTCTAAATAACATAAATTACAATAAATATTATATAAATACATATTAACGAACAATTTAAATAAAAGTGAAATCATTGATGAAATACAATTACATAATAAATATTGCATCATCATAAAATTTTATTTTAACTTTCACATAAATATTCAACTTTCAAGATTATTAAGTTTCTCCCATAAATGCTTTATTAATGCATTATGGAATTCAAAATGAGCAACTTTTTGTCCTTATTTTTTTTATGTGTAGCTAAAAGTTGTTTAAATTAACAATTTCATCTTGTATTCAATTATTTCGTATGCTAATTTACTTCCCCTAGTCCATTTTGAACTATTGCATCAAGTATTTTTCATGTTCATTAAAAAAGTATAGTTTAATAATTTATCACTATAACATAAAAGTGGATTGTTTGAATTTTCATGTAAATTTTGTGCATTCTTCACAATGAAAAATAATTATAATTTTAAATTACATATTTAAAGTGACAAATTTTTTTATAAAATCAAATTAGAAAAATTGTTAATTTGGGATAGAAGTAGTATACTTATCAAAAAAAACATAGATGCTATATTACTTAGAAAATAATTATAAATATTAATGACTTAATTAATATTCTTATATAATGTAAATAATTTTAAATTACATTTAAAAGTAACAATTTTTTTTAAAATAAAATAAAAAAAATATTTATTCTGGTGGAAATAGTAACTTATCAATAATATATTTTAAGATATTATATTATATTAAAAAATAATACAAATAATAAAGACTTAATTAATGATATAATAGAAATGATATGAAATTAATCAAAAAATAAAATAGAGTAATAAATACTGAATAGTAGTTTTCCAAATTCACATCTCTATAAATGGATAATAGGAAGTAATATGAAGATGGGTGGTTGGAGATGACATTCTCTATTTTATCCTCTAAATATAGAGAATCGAGGATAAAATAGAGATAGTCGGAGATGGTATGTCAGTCAAATTAAGTGGAGCCCACAATGGCAATGAAATATATTTCAAGGGTTAAATATGTCTCTACACTAAAAGGAAAATAAAGCTACAATAATATGAACCAATAATAAGAAAAAGAAAGCCAGTCCAAACGAGTTCCATTGCAGGTGAAACTCGTTTGATTTGCAATTTCTGAAGAAGAGGACGGCATTTTTGTGCATCAACCAATAGGGGAATTTGTTGAATCGAAAAATGGAGAGGCGGCAACAGCGCCGACTCCGGTTGGAGAGGCATGGCCTCTTGTCCCGAAAGTTTAGCCCAAAGCTCAGAGTTTTCACTTCCAGAAAGGTCTTCAGATCTCTCCTCATTGTCCTCGCCTTCATCGCCATTCTCCCCCCTATTTACTTCCATCTTCGTCTCCGAACATTCCAGAAGGTATATCCTACTCTTTCTTTCTACATTTTGGGTATGTATTTCTTTGTTCCCTAACTATTTCAAACATAATTGTGCAGATGCAATCACAAAAATGCAGCTGGCTCCGCAGTATTCCTCTAGTCTGTGCTCATGGTGGTGATTCGTCCAAGGCCTTCCCCAACACTGTAGGAATTCCATTTCCTTTATTGTTTGCAAAATTATTCCCAACTTTATTATTTGGAATTCTGATTATTGTACTGTTCATGTAGATGGCTGCATACCAAATCGCTCTTGATTCTCAGGCTGACTGCATTGAAATTGATGTTTCTCGTTCTTCAGATGGTGTATTGTTTGCCCTCCATGACCGGTATGTGGGCTTAAAACTCAGGATACCATTTGTGACAAAACTTTAGTTCATATATGCATTGTGCCATGAGGTAAAGGTGGTGCCAAAAGGGTTGACCGATCAAATGTTTTTCCCAAATAAGTATTGCTACTATAAATATTTATTTTATGCGGAGAAAGGTCACGTGATGAAAGCAAATGATTTTTTGGACAAAAGATCTACCTTATTCAATCCAAGAATTCGCATGAGAAACATAGTTTGAAGTGGTAAAAGAATCTGTAAATGTGAAGTAGAGTAGGACGAATACATGCTGGCTAGTGGTAGGAACCTTGCATGTTTAAGTGGCCCGTTAAGTTGGTATTTTCTTATAAAAATGGAAGTTGATATTTTCTACCACATATTAAAATTGAGCTTCATTGCATAAATTGTCCTCTACTCAAAATATGTTTTTTTTCTGGATTTTCCTTACATATTTTGGGTCAAAGCTGGCTATACAACCTAAGATTTGGTTCAACGCTTCATAGTTTAGAGCCATTTCCTGCAAGAAGATAAGATGAGACATAATTCACGACATTCATTTGTAATTTTATTATAATAACTGTTTCACTGTTTTAGTTGTCTGGAGCTTTGATTTTCACATGTCGCAGGCAGGGATTTGCAACGGATAACTGGGAACAACAATTCTAAAGTTTCATACTTTAGCTCAAAGGAGGTGGGAACTGATAGGTGCTCAATTTTTTATTTACTTAAGTCTGAAGCAAGTAGTAGATTGTTATTTCTCCATGTCCATGTATTTCAAATATTTGATTTAGTAACACCTCATAATTTAATAGCTCTATTGCATTTTTTATTTTGCTTCTGTCCAACAAGCTGGCATACATCCTATTAGAGTTGATGTTGAATGGGATTATCTTTACTTTGTACTTGTAGATTAAAGATCTAGATGCAGTTCATCAGCTTAAGTTGGAGCATCATGATCTAACTGTTCCAACACTTGAAGATGCATTAAAGGTACTCGGAATATCCAAGCTTGAATAGTGTTATCACGATTCAGGCCCCTTCTTTCATTCTCGTCTCTCAAGAAATAAAAGTCACTATTTTATCTCCCACTAGTGTGTAATATTTGTAGAGGCTATTAGAGATGTTCATGTTGTCCATTGAATTTTATTGTTATAACAATATAATAGCTGCATGAAATTCCTTTTGTTGTTTCCAGTAAAAAGGCTTTCTCACTATTTGTTTAATAACTTGGCGTTAATTTCCTTTAGTTGATATCAGGTTCCGTCCGACAAGTAATTCTTGATGCAAAAGTTGGTCCACCGTTGTATGAGAGAGAGTTTGCAAAGGATCTTCTTTCTGTTGTAAGTTTATTAATCTCATTCTTCCAGATAGTTACCATATTGGCCAACAAGTTTGCTTGAACATGTATGATATGGTTTCTCTTGTTGGTGGAAACATTAACCTATGTTAGGAAAATAGATCTTGGGCCTAATTCAACCACAAAAGCTAGCTCAAGTGGTGAGGATTGTCCAAGCCATACAAAGACTCACCCATCCCTTTTACCCTCGATGTAGGACTCTTCACTCTGATACTGTGTTATGATATTGGGTCTAACTCAACCCCTAAAGCTAGCTTCAGAGGTGAGGATTTTCCAAGACATATAAAGACACCACCCATACCTTTTTTACCCTCGATGTGGGACTCTTCACAGCCTAGTTGTGAATCTATATAAGATGGAGACTTGCAACCCAACTGTTAACCCAAAAAGTTCATTTCTACTCACTTCTTTCTTCTTCTGTTTTTTTCTCTTTTCTTTTGAGCTGAGAAAGAAGATGAAGAAGTTCGTTTCTACTTCTTCTGTAGGACCAACTGACCGAGACTTGTAATATGGTCTGTCTTGTTACCTTTAACTTGCGAGTAGGAGGAATTTCATGCTTTTCTATGGATGTCATCCCACTAGAAAAGTCGAAAATATTTGGCTAGTCACCATGCATGATCAGTTTACCTGTAACTGGGAGTTTATTAACATTCTGTCTAGAGAGAACACACACAAGCATAAGTTCAATATCTTGTCTCTCTTAGCCGTTTGGTGCAACATGGAGAATGTATATGACATAGACCGCTTTTTAGATTTTTTTCAGTTATTTCTCAGACTGGAGTAGATAGGAGCTGAGTTCTTTCGGAAGGTTCCTGGAATATAGAAACTGAAAAACTTGTGAGGATCCTGATTTACCCATTGCACAATCTTTGTCCTACTTTATTCATATAAACTGCTCACTTACTTTTCAGAAAGGGTTCATTAGCATTCTGACTTTTGAAGACTACTAATTGATTACATGTGGTTCTAAAAAAAAAGACAGCTAGTACATGCTTAAATTGTTGTTATTGGTACGAATTATCGGATGGTGTATGCCACCGACTGTGTTGTCTAGAATTGCAACTTAGCAACAAAAATAACATACCCAGTGTAATCGCACAAGTGGGGTCTTGGAAGGGTAGTGTGTACGCATACCTTAAGGTAGAGATGTTGTTTCTGATAGACCGTAGGCTCAAGTTAAAGTAGTACAAAGTAGTTTGAAAAAAGAAAACAACATGAATGAAGAAGCCAAGAAAACAAGCTAAAGAAAGCATGAAAATCATACTAAAACAGAACAATCACTACCACAAAATAATACGATAATCGAAGTGCTAGAAACAATATGTGGTAATAGAAATGAATAACAAGATTCTCCTAGAGTAATACTAATGAAAGACTAAGCAAGACAACTCTCAATTACCTAACTAACCCTTTACGCTAATTTGTGTTCTCCATAATCTTCTATCTGAGGTCATGTCCTATTAAACTGGAGTTGTATCATGTCTTGTCTATTTATCTCTCCCCAATACTCCTTCTATCTACATCTATCTTTCCTGTAACCATCCATAGCCAACCTCTCACACCTCTGCACTGGTGCATCCTTGCATCTCCTCCTTACATGCTTGAACCATCTAAGTTTCGCTTCTCGCATCTTTTCCTCCATCGACGTCACTCCTACCTTATTTTGAATATCTTCATTTCTAATCTTATCTCTCTTAGTGTGCCCACACATCCAACTCAACATCCTCATTTCTACGACCTTCAACTTTGAGCGTGGGAGTTCTAGACTGGCCAACATTTTGCTCCATACAACATAGCCGGTCTAATCATTACTCTGTGGAACTGGCCTTTAATTTTTGGTGGCACCTTTTTATCACGTAAGACTCTGGATACGAGCCTCCGTTCTATCCACCCTGCACTAATACGATGCGTGTGATATCCTCGTCGATTTTCCTATTACTTTGGATAATAGACCCAAGATACTTGAAACATCCTTTCTTATGGATGACATGTGAACCAAACCTCACTTCCACAACATTCTCATGTGTTACTTCATTGAATTTGCACTTCAAATATTCTATCTTGGTCTTGCTCAACCTGAACCCTTTAGACTACAAGGTTTGTCGCCAAGCCTCAAGCTTAGTGTTAACTTCGTTGTGAGTCTCGTCGATCAAAACTATGTCATCTGCAAATAATATACACCATGTCACCTCACCTTGGATACGCTGAGTCAATTCATCCTCACCAAGGCAAGTAAAAATGGGCTAAGAGTTGATCGCAACCTTATCACAATTGGGAAGTTTTTTTAGTCCCCACCCATTGTCTTTATCTGGGTCTTGACTCCATCGTACATGTCCTTAATCGCTCTAGTATATGTCATAGGAACTCCTTTAGCCTCCGGGGGCTTCCATAAAACCTCCTTGTAACCTTGTCATAAACTTTTTTTAGGTCGATGAACTCTATGTGAAGGTCCCTCTTCCTCTCCCTATACTCATGCACTAGTCTCCTAACTAGATGAATGGCTTCTGTAGTTTAACGCCCCGACATGAAACTGAACAGGTTTTCAAACTAGACACGCGCCTCTTCACCTTCATCTCCACCACCCTCTCCCAAACCCTCATAGTGTGGCTTAGTTGTTTGATACTCCTACCGTTGATGCAATTTTAAATGTTTCCCTTGTTCTTGTACAATGGGATCATTGTACTCCACCTCTATTCTTTTGGTATTTTTGATGTCCTAAAAATGATATTAAACAACTCAGTCAGCCATTCCATACCTTCCCTGTTTGCACTTCTCCAAAATTCTACGGTAATCTCATACGGTCCGATCACTCTCCCCCCTGCGCATCCTATGAATAACACCATTAGCCTTTTCAACATGTATACACCTACAATACCCAAAATCGCAACACCTCTCGGAATGTTCCGAATCTCCCAACACAAGTCTCTACCCTCCCTCGCTGTGACTAGCCTATACAACTTCTTATCTTCGCCCTTTGTCCTCAAGCTCTACATATAAACATTCAAAAACTGTTGTTTTTGTCATTGAAACCGCGAACTTTGCCTCCTTCCTCATCAATTTATACCTTTCCCTATTCATTCATTTCTTCTTCTCGTCCTTACTCTCTACCAACTTCATATAATCCAATTCTTTTGCTTTCACTTTCCCATCCTTATTCTACCACTAATCCCCTTGATGCCTACCAAAGTTACCTTGGGAGACTCCAAACACCTCTTTAGTTGCTATCCAAATGCAACTACCAATCCTATCCCACATACCATTCACATCTTCAGTCCTCCCCCATCGCCAACAACTTCTTCCCCATCTCCTAGCCATTGGCCATTGTCAAGCTACCTTATTTGATCCTTGACCGTTCATTCATGACCCTGCTCTTCTTCGTCCTCTTGATCTCTAAATCCATCTCCTAGAACTTGTGTTGAATTGTGAGATTCTTACTCAAGATAACCTTGCAGTCTTTACAAAGACCACTATCATATTAGAGCAAGTAATCTTTCTGATTTTTAGCCACTGCACTATGAAAAGTTACCAAATGCTCCTCCTTCGCGAAACTCGATTTGGCTACCACTAACCCAAAAGCTTTTGCAAAATTCAAAACTGCAACTCCTCCTACATTCCTATCCCTGGAACTAAAACATCCCTGCACATTGTTTCAACTCCTTGGGGTTGACCCGATGTGTCTGTTAAAATCTCCTCTTTCGAAAAACTTCCCCATGCGCGGCATACCCCTGATCATCTCGTTCAAATCTTCCCAAAAGCGTTTCTTGTCCTCCTTGTTCAAGCCCGCTTGCGGCGTGTAATTGTTAATAATGTTCCAAGTGAATCCTCAAATGACTAACTTAACTGCCATCATCCCGTTATTGACCCTCCTGACCTCGACCACTTGCTCCCTCAGCTCCTCAACTAGCTCCCTATCTACCAGAATGTCTACTCCATTCCTATTCCTTGCACTTCCTGAGTACCACAACTCATACCCATTCACATCCCGAGCTGTAGTTCCTACCCATGTGGTTTCCTGGACACAAGCTATACTAATCCTCCTCTTCATGAGAATCTTCACTATTTCTATGGACTTTTATGTTAACGACCCTATGTTCCAAGATACTACTCTTAGCCTCGAAGCTCCTGTAACCCACGTACCACCCCTGACCTTGCAACTTAAATGTAATGTTTTATTTTTATGTTACTGAGGTTTGTGTTTGTGCTCTCACTCTCTTATCAAACTTTTACAGGTTGACAATACAGGCTGTAGGAATTGCCTTGTATGGGCTAAAAGTGACAGTTTTTCAAGAGATGTAATGAAACTGTCATCAGATGTTATGGTAATATCCAGTTTTCTTCTTATGTTTTGAAGAACACAACTTCTCAGTTCCTTGCATGTCACCCATTTTATATGTGGCTTTAGCAATTGATAATATTGGTATGTGGTGATGCTTTTCCTTGTCCTGCAAATAGAGGAAACTGTATCTAAAATCTCATCTTCTTGACCTTATTTTGCTAAATTTCGCTTTAACCTGTGAAAGAATGTTGGGTTAGCTCAATCCAGCCGTACTTGCACCCTGAGTGCGGTAGGAGAGGTGGCAATCCAAGGAACAAGTTCAATGAGTTTCTAAAGCATCTTTTGAGTGTGCGCTATGTGTCAGACCCCTATTTTTCCCAAACGAAAGTTTTAAAAAAATGGTTTTTCCAATTAAAGTGACTATTTTGAAAAGAGATTATTTTATTTCAGAGTCACCACTTGAAATTAAGTTCTGGTGTTCCAAGTCACCTTATTTGAAATTAAGTTTTGGTGTTACAATATTTAACAAGGTACTCAAATTTATTAAAATCGCAAGCGAAATCGTAACTGAGCTAAAATCAAAGGATTAAACGAGACATGATATTAAATCTTTGGTTGTTGTCCTGTGAGATAGTCTTCATTTACAACTATAAAAAAATATAAACATAATTACAATATTTTTTTTATCCAGATTTAATCAATTACTAAAAAAATCAAGTTTTGACATGTTTTTCTTTATCATTAAATTTTTTGCAAGACACTCATAACATAATACAATTTTTATTCACAGCCTAATAAATTCCTACAAGAATAATAAATTATTATAGACATAGTGAAACTATTTTTTTATAAGCAGGTGATAAATTAATACAAGAAAATACGAAAGACAAATTAGTAAGATTGAAACATTTCTCCAAACTTAATTGCTTCAGCGAAGGACTTTCCCATTTATGCAAGCAGGTAATGAAAGTAGTCGGGCACCTAACTTTGGAGGAAAACATCAATAAATTCATAATCTTTCATTGGCGGTTTGACTCTAGCTGTCTGCTCTCTCCATTTTATGGCATATTCCCTAAAGCTTTCAGTTGATTTTTTCTTCATATTAACGAGAGAATTGCGATCCAGAACAATGTCAATATTATATTGAAATTGCTGGACAAAATCCTGAGCCATGTCGTCCAAGACATGCCAATGAGAAATATCTTGATCAATGAACCATTCTGAGGCCACCCTATCAAGTCTTTCTCCAAAGCAAGCCATAAGGAGTTCTTCTTTTCCTCCTGCTCCCCTTAGTTGATTACAAAATCTCTTCAGATGAGCTACTGGGTCACCATGACCGTTATACTTGTCGAACTTGGGTGTTTTGAACCCAATAGGTAGGTGAACATGCATAAGTCCTTAAATGAGACACTTTTGTGCCCTCCTAGTCCTTATATTTTGCTCTAGATTCCTCATCTTTTTTAGCACTTTCTCCATGTTCCTCGTTCTTAGTAGTTTTCTAAACCTCAACAGGGGAACTATACTGATTAGTGTGGTGGTAAGAGTGAGGAATTTTAAGAGTCAACTTAGAGGCATTACTTTGGTCATGTTGATCTTTGGATAGAGGATCATCGTTGGGTTTTGGTACCAGTGTTGGCTGGGGGATTGTATTAGTCTGTGTAGTATGCATGAAAAATAGATTATTCATCATGGGCGGATTCAACGGGCATACCGCGGAAGTTCCAGCAGTTCTGAACGTGTTAACATATGGGCCAAATCTAGGTGGAATAAACTGGGTCACTTACCGAGACTTGGATAAGAAATGACATATTTGCATTCAGATATTCATGAATTGAAGATGAAGGAGCTTGTCCATTCATCCAAGCTTCGTACATTTCAGCCATTTGTCGTCTCAACATCCTTACTTCTTCTACCGATACTGATTTTTGTGAAACCATTTGATTTTGGACTTCCTCATTATCTGACTCTATTCCGTCTTTGCGGGTCATTTTCACTTTTCTTTTTGACCTTGTGTAGTATGGATGAGATGCTAGCTTAAACACAAACCAACCACCTTTAAACTCTCTTTATAAACAAAAGCAAACGTGTTAGGGTTTAGCGCTTTGCAAATATTAGTCACACGTATGTTAATGCACCTAAATTATTTCAATTTCTATAATGAGTTTCAGAAGGCTTTTATGTTTCATCCCGTCTTTATATGAATTTATTTTAACGACTCTCTTATGTCTTTTAGTCGCATAATTTACTTATTTGGGTACTGTGAAAGTATTTTGATCGAACCCGTTGAGGGTTGCCTACGTATCATGTTGAACATGAATCAAATCGTTACGTAGTTCATGGAAGGAAAGTGTTTGAGCACAACATTTATTTAACTAGAAGAAAACATCATTCAAATCCAAAGTATTCTTAAAACAAATAACCAAAATAAAAACACTTAAAATTGCAATAAACTAGACGAAATGAAAATAAAAGAAATACCAATAATAAAAAGAGGCCCTCTCTAGGAGTTCTGGATCATCAATTTCCTCCTAGGCTCGAATAGACTTTGAACAAGGCTTTCAATAGTTGTGGGGCTAGTGCACGCGCATGTCGACATAGACTCTCATCACTCCGATGGAGATAACCACCATAGACATCAGTTAAGTTCTCTGTGAGTTGGAGCACTTGTCCTTTGGCTTCCTCCACATTCTCATATGACAGTTTCGCAACCAATCTTGAGTAGTATCGATCGTGTGGTTCAAATTCTCTTCTTGTGCCCGAAGCTCTTCGATTTGGTCATGAAGCTCGTCTCGCTCTCCCATCCATTGGTTTGTTTCGGTCGCAATTTCTGCTTGATGTAATGTGAAATGATTCACCATATCCCTTTCTCGTTCCATCAAAACTTTTAATTGATTCTGCAACCTAGACTGTGTGTACATTAATAGGGTCTTCTCTTTTATAAACTCATCCTCTTGTCGCTCCATAGCGCCTGTGACAATGCCCAAATCCTCATGTAATGTTTGAATGGTGGAACGATGTTCTCTCTCAACCCGTTGCTAAATCATCCTTACTCTAGCTTCAGATCTTGCATCATATTGGGTCAACTCTTCTCTAACATTCTCAAGGTCATTAGTCAGGATATCTCTAATTTCCTTCAACCTCGAGTCGAGCTTGTTTAATTCTAGCCTTAACTTCGGCCTCTCAATCTATGGCTCCCTTCCCCGACCTTTCTGGCATAACCTTAGGGTTGATCATGAAACCATCCTAAGTATGACTGGTCCACCTCATCCTTGTTGCGATCCTCCACCTTGTCAGAGGGACTTGAGAGTGTATATCCTCCCAAAAACTAAATATTTTTTTAAGTTTGGAAAAATGAAAATGTTTCGTAAATGTGTTAAAGATGCAAGATACAAACAATTTGTGGCAAGGTTGGAAAGCACTGTTACCAATACGCCACATGAAATTAAATAAGACGGGTTTTAATGAGTTCTTTTTATTAGAGAAGAAGGATAAATAACCTTTTTTTTATATTAAGCTAATAAATATAATGTATCCAAAATTATTTTAAGTCAATAAAGCAATCGTGTTAAAACCACGGAACTCGAGGGGTGCCTGACACCTTCCGCTCGGTTAACAGAATTCCTTACCAAGACTCTTATTTCGCAGACCAATAAAAATAGAGTTAATTTCCTTTTGAATAGGGGTTCAAAAGGCGACTTGGAACACCAAAACTGAATTTCAAGTGGCGACTCTGTAAAATAAATAATCCATTTTCAAAATGCCACTTTAATTGGAAAATCTCTTCTTTTTTTCAAAACTATCAATTTGGGAAAAATAGAGGGGCGTGTCTATGGTTGCTCTCTGTTTAACTTAATACTAAATCAGAAATTGTTTTGCATGGTGTCGATTGCTATTCCTTAAAATAGTACTTTCCATTCCAAATTATGTGTCTTATGTGGTTTGGAAACGACTATTAAGAAACAAATTGGATGTAATATCCTAGTTGAATGAAGTGGGGGGTTGGGTTTCCAAAAGTTAGGTAAAGTTGATTTTTCGAAAACATTGAGTACTTTTAGAACGAAAGTGGATCCCATGGTGTCTTTTGGATAATTGTATGAAGAAAAAGTATTGTCAATGACAGGAAAAGCCTCCATGAAGGTGGAGTTGATTTTGGGACAACTGGAAGTAGACTTAATTTGGGACAGAGTAATACTTTGGCTGATCTAAAGCTTAAAACTAAAACAGTGGTTTGACTAGCATACACTAAATTTGGTGTTGGTTTACAAACTCCTGTTGCATCATAAACTTGCAGGCTGAAGTGTTATTCCTATATATTCTGTTCTAGATAAGTTGGAACTGATTGTAGCTTGTTTTATGTGAGGGTGATGTGTGGTAGTTCTGCAGGTAGGTTACATTGTCATGATAGACCCTTCAACAGGAACTAGAATGAAGTTATTAAGAATGAGAGGTGCTGCAGTTGTTGGTGTTTACCATCCTTTAATTGACGAGCCTCTCATGAAAATTCTCCAGGGGTACGAACTTAATCAGTTACATGGTGCATGATGCATCATAACAGCACTTACTGTTGATGCACAAATGCAGCTATCTAACCTTTATGATTTATGCTTTTCTTAATTGCAACAGGAGGAATAAAAAGGTTTATGCATGGACTGTTGATGATGAGGACTCCATGAAGAAAATGTTATTTGAGCGGGTGGATGCTATTGTTACAAGCAGTCCTTCTTTACTTCAACGCCTTATGCAAGACGTGAGGACACAATGCCTCGCGGAAGGTTTTTCTTTGTCCCCTTGAGGACAAGTTATATTATTCAAAAAATAGGTCAACTGAAAAAATTTGGGCTCTGCTAGTGGAATGGGAAAAGTAAACCAAGGATTGCAAGCGAGAAGAGGCCTGAGTTTTACATATCCAGTACATCATTTGCCTAAATAGTTGGTTTTAGAAGACAGAGAAGGACGGACATAGGATAACAACACCCATCAGCTAACGAATACAACATTAAGTGTTCTTTTCTCGCGTTATCATCTTTACATGTTGAAGTAGCACCACATTTGACCGCTACATGTGGATCGATGCTGGAATATATTGCAGGATTGAAGCTTCGGGAGAGATTGCTGATAGATATTGTTAAAATGGCTTCGTGAAATGTTAATTTTAGACTGTTTGCAGGCAATAATTTGAAGTTCACTAATGAAAAAGGTTGGCGTTAGTATAAGTACCTGACAGACTGGGCCTTAGATCAGCCAGTGTTATTGCTGTAAAGGAGATTATTGTTGTACTACTATATAATTAGAGACGAAGCCAGGATTAAGAGTTTGGGGGTTTTAAATTTCGTTAATAACGGTCTATCAATCTTGTTAGGGTTCACAAATTAATATTCATATATATTTAATTATTTTCTAGTACAAATATAGGGCCACGGAAAAGCTACCGTGTTCGTTCGAACCTATGAACCCTACCTAGCTCCGCCTCTGACTATATTGTTTAAGCAAATTATGTCAGTTCTTGGTAAGCTATGCACTTGATTTCTAGTTCATCTTTTTATCAGAATTATTATGAAGGATATTTTTTTATCTATCAGTTCCTCTTCTTATTCCTAAATTAGTAGATGAACAGATTTTTCTGGGGAGGATTTAACTCATACTACAATGGCAGTGCTATCAGAGTGTTTTATTTATCCTATAATAGCAGGTTACTTGTCTTATTGGTCTTATCTTTCATATTACTAATTTCCTTAATTATGAATAACTACTATTTTTCAATTGACGACTCTTAATGTATAGAACTTCAACTCTTTGGGAAAATAGACTTGGGGCTTGTTTGGATGAGTTTATAAAAAGTAACTTCTAAGCCATATGGAGGGTATCCTACTTTTGACTTTTGATTTATTTTTTAAAACTTTTTTTTGCTTAAAAGCACTTTTTAACCTTTCCAAAATTAAAAAAATGCTTAAAAGTCAAAAACATTT
Organism: Solanum chiquidenum; assembly: GCA_029582725.1. Lineage (NCBI taxonomy): Eukaryota > Viridiplantae > Streptophyta > Magnoliopsida > Solanales > Solanaceae > Solanum > Solanum chiquidenum. The sequence goes on along the minus strand of JAJOOS010004315.1, from coordinate 50,000 downwards.
GAAAATAAGCTAATCTAAACAGGCACTTACACTATGAAAGGTTCTGTACTACCACAAAATGCGGGCATTTTTGGAGCATATGGAACCTTGATGGTTGATGTAGAATATTTGGCAAGTGAATGATATGTATAATGAGTAGTTTGAAGTAAGTTAAAGAACGAAACTAAGAGGATTCAATCAACTACTACTAGACACACATATATATGAGGTCTCATATTCAAAGCATATATAGTAGAGATAAAAAAAATACTAGGTAATTCCTTCTCATCTGTTCTGTTTTGGTGAACAATTATTTGGTACATGTTGATGGTGGGATTGATATGTATCCTGTGGTATTGATCGGGGTGTGCACAAGTTGACCCAAACATCACACGACTTGTAATGACGTATCTGAAGATAATTACTTACATCCTAAAATGTATAAGTTAATCAGACACCCTAAAATGTATAAGACTCAACTTTTCTAAATTATGCATTGAAGTGTTCCATACCTACTCTGAGTCCTGTATGTTCACTCAGAAAATGATATAATTGAATTTGTTAGGTGGTTTAAGGACACAAGAGTTAGATCTTAAGAACAAAATAATAATGAAATGAATCACTATAATGATAAGACATAATGAATATAAAGCAAGAAAAATAACCAAGCCATGCCGTTGCAACTTACAATTCTTGCAATAGTTGGGATGTAGTCATAGTTGATTTTATTAATTCTCCCTTAATTACTTTTTCATTTCAACATTAACGTGTTTTGGAAATTCACTTAGCAAATCTACTTTTATCTTAACCCGAGCACAACTAGGTCTTGTTTTGTTGCGAGTTGCAATATCAACCTACAAAGGCTTTCTATCACCGATGCCAATGAGAATACTGCATCCTTAACAAATTTGGAGGCAAAGATGGGAATGAGATCCAAGTAATTGTAATCATAGTTTCTTCCTCATTTAAGGGCTCTTATTACTTATGTGTGAAGTAAAAAAGTGGTTTGGACAATAGATTAACTTAGTTTTGTAATATGCATGTAGCGATTATTTTGAAATCCTATGTTAATCTCCCATTATAATTCATATTGTTTGGGAATCAACTTACCTAGCTCTTGAATATCAGGTAAACCATACAAGTTTCCCTACTACAACATATTGCAGGTCTTTGTTGATGATGATCATCTGGGACACTTCTTCCTCTTTCCAAACAACATTTTGTTGGGTTCGAAAGTGATTAGGGCGTCATGCGAAAGCTTACAATTGCAAATCATATGGTTGACAAATTAGACGACAAATAAAAGTATACTAAAGACATATTATTAATATATATTATAAAACTTATATTGAAAAACATAAATATGTTTAGAAAAAAATCTCTCCATAAACAAAACTCTTTATTGACTACATTGTGGATGTTCCTGTGTTATGTTATGAGAATAAGAATCTTCAATTTATAGATCTTCAAACTTTTCCTTATATTTTTCTTTTGGGAAAAGTTAAAATATTTATGATAATACTTTGATTTTTCTTCAACAGAAAAATAAATTTCAAATAAAATGAGAAAATCAAGGCAAAACCCTAACACTTTCATGTAAACATAATATTGGTTTCAAAAGAACAGATTTAGATTGTGGTGCTGGGAATTATAGTGCAGAGGCGTATGTGATAGTAGGTAGTTGCATGGTAGATGTTGGTGACTGTAAGTGGTTGAGTAGCCTCCGACGGAGGCTGCCCAACGGCCATATCAGCCATGCACACTGGAGAAGGTAATTAAATTTAGGGTTTTAGTGCGGCTTTGGCAAATAACAACTCTATTGTTATTACAAACTTTCAAATACACATAATTTTACAAAGATTCGATCAATAACTAAACAATAGTAACAATTAGCTATTGTTTTATATAATCCTCTCACATGATACCTTCTCTTCATGTCAATCTTGGGCCTATATCAAGTTTCAAATTTTAGAAAAATTAAAATGAAAAAAACTTGGAACCGATCTTCTTTTAGGTGAACTTGGGATTTTAAATCAAAATTTCAAATTGTAGTTAAAGTTCTATTCAAATTCCATAAATAAAACTTAAAAGTTAGATCCAAATTGCATGCATCTCTTCAAATTGTACGGACGACAAGAAATGCTTGTCAAATATATTGCCAAATTCAAAAAAAAACTTGCCTGCTGTAGAAGGGTAACTGAAAGAGAACACAATTTTGATATAACTTGCAGCAGTTTTCAATGTCAATTTCTCTGAACTTGATACATGTACAGAAATGCCGGAATCGTTGAAGTTTCATTTACCATTTAAGAATACATTGATTTCAATGTCCATTAAACATCCCTCACTTTAACCCTGACTTCTGTAAGGGGTTGAACAACTTTTCTTGGGCTTGGAGGAACAGCTCTCTTGGGGCTTGAAGGAACACTTGTGGTTTTGCTTGGCGGAAGGCTACTGAATTTACGAACCAAGATTGTAAAACATGGCAAAAACAGTATATAAACCCCTGCCAGGATGAATGGTACAGCAACAAGCCAGCCCAACAACTGTAAAATAGTTCACTATTGAAGAATCAGTAGAAGAAGAACATATGTATTCTTGCCTCTCACTTAATCTAAAAAAAGAGGAAAAATATGAAGGAATAGACGGGAAGCAACATGGGATTACAGTCTACTAATTGACTGTAGTAATAATTTCTTGGATGCAGCGTAATCGCGTAAAATCCACAGTCATAAAGATGCTGATAAATTTGTATGTTATCCATTGGCAAGTTATAATTACTGCCACTTCCTAGCACATCCTTTCTTAGAACTATTACACTATGGATTTATGTCTCAATAAGTAAATCAACACAGTGCAACAATCAGAAGATAATACGAATAAGAGAAAGACAATGAGGAAAAGATGCTTCAAATGAGAGAACTTGTTTACCCACCGCATGGTAAATGCTCAGCAAGACTTCCCACGAAGCTTTACCAGTGAAGACCTTCTTTAACGCATCTGAGGTCAAAGCAAAATGAGGTCCACCACTCACATATTCACCTAAACGTAGGAAAGGAATCACCAAACTGCAAAAATGGGAGGCACATAAAGAAATGATGATATTAATTATAGACAACACATGGTGAGAGGAAGACCGAGAATCAGATGAAAGCAAATAACAATTCACTACTCAGTTAAACAACCCTTCAACATATCCTAATTGTACTACAAGACAAAAAGCAATCCTTTCCTGAGTGAACCTCAAACTGACACTAGCTATTGTCCCATACAGGCAGACCTAACGTGTGCACGTAAACGTGCATCTATCCTGATGGAAGAATCTCCCTCCCCTCCAACCCCAAAAGTCCTGCTGAAGAAGTCATCACAGGTTCAGGATTTTGAGAACAAAACGTGATTGTAAACATCATAGGCAGGAAATATTGATCCCTCCACCCAAGTCAAGAAAAATAGATCTATACATTTTTGTCCCTTCAACTTTTTCGGTGTGCAAATTTTATTGGCAAACAGGTAACAACTTAATATACAATGAGAGAACGTACAGAATGTCTATGCTCAAGTTTCTTTGTTAGCGCACTTAAATGCTCAGATTTGTTTTCGATTTGATAGGTTGGAGCTCAAATTGGTTCAATATTGCATCAACAACAACTATGCCACAGTCCCAAAGTAATTCGGGGAATTTGAATCCTCATTGAACATGTTTTTTCATCTAAATTCAACTCATGACCAGATAAAATAATAAAAGTCAACCATGCAAAGCGAAGCCTGTTATTTAAGTGGAAAAGGGTAGAGGGGCGGGCCCATTATCCACCGAGTTTAGAAGGCTGTGATTGATCCAAAGGGCGGGTCACAGACGGATTTCTCGGTTATCAAAAAAAAAAAGAGTCAAAGATATGTTAAATATATATATATAAATAATAGTAAAAATAATAATAATGATAAATTTCTATATTTTTACTTTCATATAAATCTATAATAAGGCCAAAATACTCCTATAAAAGTAACAGGTCCAACATCAACCAACTAACAAGATTAAAACTTTTTCTCAACTACTCTCTCCATCCCAAATTATGTGGCACTATTGGAATTTCGAGAGTCAATTAAGTTTTTCTTTGATCGAAATTTCTTTATATGAATATTTGAAGTCATTAATTAGTCAAATATATAAATTTTATCTCATAATAAGTTAACGATTCTATGTTCGAATTCACGGTCAAAGTTTAGAAGTTTGATCTCTAAATCTCAACTATGCCACATAAATGGGATAGAGGGAGTAGTAGATATCACATATATAAATCTTCTTCATCCATTGTGTCCTATCTTTAATCAAGTCTACATTGATTCCCAAAAAATTAAAGCTCTTTTAAGACAACTTTCTTCCATATAATTTTAGGTCTACCTCGTTCCCTTTTAATATCTTTACTCATCATAGTTTCACACCTATAAAATGGTGCATCTGTAAATCAACCAAATCATCTCAAACGGCCTTCTCTCATTTATCCTCGATGTGTACTATTAGCACCTTTTGGTATATGTAGTCACTTTTAATTTTATCTGATCTTATATGGCCGCACATCCATATCTGTATTTGTATCTCTGCAACACTTGTATTGTGGATACATTACACTTTAGCAGTGCAACATTCACTACATCTAACATTGTCGGTCTTATAACTATTTTGTAGAACCTATCTTTCACCTTGATAGTCATCCTTCTATCACATAATGCCCCAATAAAACTTTTCCATTTCAACCATCCGATTTTAATTGTATAAGTAACATCTTCAACTATCATTCAATTTCTTAAAACAACAAGCCTAGATATCAAAATCGTTTGCAGTTAGTGCTGCAACCCTTCTAATCTCATCTCAACTTCGCTCTTCTCATACTAACTAAACTTGCAATGCAAAATGGCCATGGAAATTGGTTTGGAAAGTTAAAATACCACATAAAGTTTCATGCTTCATCTGGTTGGTGATTAAGAGAACTTGTTTAACCCACGAAGTAGTACAGAGAAGAGGTGTCCGGATTTGCTCAAGGTGTTTTATGTGTGAGCAACAGGCAGAGATAAATAGTCATTTATTCATGCATTGGAAAACAGCTGCAAATTTGTGGAACATGTTCTTGTGTATAATTGGGATAAGCTGGGTAATGCCAAGGACCTCATTTGAAATGCTGCAAAGTTGGGAAGAAGTGGGGAGAAGAGGATCACAAGAAGATTGGTGGAGAAGTGTTTGGTGGACCTTATGGAAAGAAAGAAACGAAAGAAGCCATGATGGGAAAGTGAGCAGTCTCCAGAAAATAAAGATGAAGAGTATAAGTTTTTTTGTACTTTTGGTGTAAACACGATATAGTGGCGGGGATAGATAGCCTAGTTGATTTCATAGGACAATTATAAACTTCCTATCTAGACTTTGGTCTTAATTATACCCTCTAGGGTTGTAAATTCCACCTCGTCAGCTTTTAACTGATGGGCCTTTTGGTGTGAATATACAGTTACCATTATCAAAAAAAAAATGTATTGATCTTACTTTTATTTATCCTAATACTCATACTCTCTAAGGTGCTTCTCCAAAATTCCAGCGTGTGGTTGACACACTCGTTGGTTTCGTCAATTAGCATAATACTGTCAACAAATAGCATACACCGCAAGACATCATTTGTATCGTATTAGTCAGCTCATCCATAACTAGGGTAAACAAGCAGGGACTCAATGCCAATTCCTAGTGTAGACCCACTGTTATAGAAAACTCTTTGGTATCTCCTACTAATGTTCTCGCGCTAGTGATAACTCCTTCATACATGTTATTTATGGCATTTGTATATTTAATGTGAAGTCCTTTCTTCTCAGCCACCCACCATTATACAGGTTCACTGCTGAATCAAATATAATAATTAGAACAGATGCCAACACTTCTGAACTTGAAGTGTTTGCTAAATTCATATAAATGAAAACAGCATATTGCATTTTACTAAATAGAATATTAATGAAGAACAACAACAGATTCTCCATTCAAACATGAGCCAACAGAAACAGAAGCAAAACTTGCAACATTTCAGCACATACCAGTTCTCTTATTTTATTCCTCAATCTCTTAGATAACACAGAACTCTTTTGTATCTATCAACTCAGAAAATGATGAAAAGAAGTCTGAGCAACAAGAACATCTATGGAAGAACCAATTAATCAAATCATGATAGGAATCCGTATTTCATAATATTTGAGGTTCGGTGAATATCTGTCCAATCATCAAAGGTACTTTGATACTGAATTTTTAAAGTTTGAGGAGGGGAGGGAGGAGGGAGAGGGTACATCAGTCTCTGTGGCCGAAAAAAAGATGTATTAGACAAAGCCCCTCTATTAAGTACCTGAGCTCAATGGGAGTAACAATGAAGTTGACCAACAACACAGTTGGTGCATGACACAAGGATCCAAGTACTGCAATAGCTACGCCACATAGAAACACAGCAACCCCTGTCAAAGTAAAGCAGATTGTAGGACAGGCAACCATAGCAAAAAAAATATTCCAGTTAATCACTTACAGGCCAGAAAGCTAAGAAACCAATCAGAACTTGCAATATTAATGCTTAAAAACGGTTATGTTGATTCCGTTGACAGGTCGACATCATTGAGGTCCTTTCGTCTAGATGAGTAATTAGATTTACGCAATGAAACTTTGAATAACTCAAATTCACATATGCATCCCCATGTGTTGCAATTTCCACTACTCATCTGTAGATGATAGTATTTGTTGCCAAATTTTTCCCAAGGTCATGTTTGACTCCATTTTCACACCCCAACTCCAAAGATTTATTACTACTAAATCCTTATGTTTGTATCTAAAATTTTCAAATAGATTCTAACTTTATTTTAAAGGGATATCATTAACTAATGAAGCAAAAGGAAGCTTTTAATTGACTTTTAGACAATATCAGGGAGCTAAGTTGCTCGAAAGATGTTGCCGCACCCGTGCTGGATCCTTGAAAAATACACTATTTTTGGAGGATCCGATACACACCCATCGACATTTTTGAAGAGTCCAAGCAACACAGGACCTGATGTCATCCCTTGATTTAGAGAGATAAAGGTTGGGCTGATAAATAATCATATGTTGCTTCGTGTCTGTTGGTAGCTGCATTGTCATATCCAATACCACCATCACTAATATTTTCCTTCACAATTAGTTTTAAAATTATCTCGAAAAACCTCTGAAACTTGAGAAAAATCAGAAGTCTAATACAAAAGCAATTCAACTATACCGAGTATATGAGCTCAAGACCCAACCAAAGTCCAACTTTTGACCTGTTTTGATTTGTAAAGCACCAAATGTGGACATTTTGAATTGGACATTCTATACATCTAATGTCAACAAACTGAGGCAATCCATCTCAACAACATTATGAACATCTTTGTGTCCCCCTCTTGCAACTTCACATCCTAACGAATTGAGCCCAAGGTAGTAAAAATGTAAAGCTTTCATAGAAACAGCGGGAAAAAACTAGGATATTAAAGAGCAACTCCATTTCATCAATCTTGACAAAATTTATTATATGATAGTGTTTGACTTGACACGGTATGTTAGTAATAGGTTAATGTGATAATGAAAACATGACAAAATAATACTATTAGCAAATGTTGGTAAGGAGGAGTGAGTAAAACATACCACAGATGGGAAAGAGACCCAATGTAGCACCAAGAGCCCCAGAGAATGCCAATTGTTTTGGCTCTGCACCCCTTCCAAAACAAACAAATCAACTACAAATCAGCAAGTCAATGCAAATGTTGTGATAAATTACATTATAATAAGAGTCTTATAAGTTGAAAAGGAAATGTCAGGACCTGCGGAGAATTTGGAGAAGAGGATCGACGATCTTCTTGTGAATCCAAGAACCCACGGTGGATCCAATCTGTTGGAACATTGTAATAGATTGAACACCTCAGCTATATATACACTTTACACTCAAATCCAATTTGAATAACTCACATCATAGTGGATCAAGTGCAAAAATGTATCAATTCTTAAACATATAGTAATACAAGAAGCCTATTAACTACACAACATGCCCTCTCCACTTTAAATCCTTCATTGAATTAAAAGGAATAAACGATGCCTTGGGTAGGCCGCTTTGACAGACTTGTGATTTAGTATTATTAATTAATGAGAAAGCTCGTAAACAGACACGGAATCTAATCTCACGTTCCCGTTATTATGATTATCCTATTTTGATTTCACACAAATTCCAAAGAAACTAAAAAATTGAGTATACTTAATAATATTTGTTATTTCATAAAATTAATTTATAAATGATATTACTCTATGTATTTTATTCTTGAAAATTATTAGTCTTAAAAATATGTATTTGATCAACGTAGCATGTTCGTTAGTCAAATTAATTCATGTTTATTGATTGAAAACTTAATTTAAGAAAACACTTAGTAGTCCCTTGTTTGGTGTTTTTTTCATGCAATGTATAACTAATGCAACAATTATACACTCTATTGTGTATTGAGAAGTGTAATACTAATACCATGGATTTCTAGGTATTCGTAGTGCAAATGATTTAATACATACATTAATATGGTTAATGATCAAATTACCCCTCAAAAGTTCTTTTACATCTTTTCTACCATAATTGTGAAGGATACTTTTGTAAATAAATATTTTTATACAATGCATACTGTTTTTAATACACCAAACCAAACAATACATAAGAAATAATTTATGCATAACTAATACATGCATTAATAATGCAAGCATTACTAATACACTCTATTGAGTATTATTTTTATACATTCTACCAAACGACCCCTTGGTAAACTTGTCTAGTTTCTTAAGAAACGTCAAATCTAAATGGTGACGATTAAATAGGAACATAGAATTTAAATAATTTTAAATTTATCACTTTAAATATGTCAGGTAGAAAATTGAAATTGAATAATTTTTAAAAAAGAAAATAAATATCTATTAAAATAAAATTTTAAAAAAAAGAACAAATTAAAATGAATAAAATATTACTCCCTCAATTCAAATTAATTGAATTTTTGAAACATTTTTCATTTTTCAAATTAACTTAATTGTTTAATTTTCAAGACTACTTTTAGAATGTTGTTTCATTTTTATCCTTCATTAGTTAGTATTGGAATTAGTTATTAATTAATGTTTAGTTATTTTAATCATAAATTTGATAATAATTAATAAGAATAAAAATAAAAAATTATACCTAATTTATGTCTTAATCTTTTTTTCTTAAAAGATATGAAATACTTTAACAATTTAACAATTGAATGGAGGGAGTACTACTTATATATTTCAGTTCATTTAATTAATTAATAATGACAAATTGGAGTGGGGCTGGCTTGAATCCAATGCGTCAAAATTCAAATACCTAAAGTCAAAGCGGAACAGTTCTTGGCCCCAAGCAACCCCAAAGCACAAGTAACTTTTTGTTTTGTCTCTTGAGGTGTCTAAACTACAAATGGCTTTGACAATTTCCACACATCCTCATTAGTCTTATCCCAAAAATAGGTATGGTATTGTTGGGGAAAATATTTCTTATTTTAATATCTTTTTAATTATCTCAAAAGTCGATATTTATTTTGGTCAAATTTCTTATGGTTGGCAACGTTTCTTTTTTTCAAGAACGACTACATTTATGGCAATGATTTGCCTTTTCTCTCGTCTTATTTTTGATTTCATCTCCCTTACAAAATTAGGTAAATTTATTATTAGCTAGCCTTTAGCCTCAAATTCCGAAATATTCTTGACAAATCATTTTTGGATGAAGTTTCGCCATGCGTTTGGTTATAAATTTTGGGAGAAATATTTGACTATTTCAAAAAATATGATTTATACCCATAAGTTCTAAAAATTATTTAAAAATACCTTTAAATTTGTATTGTCATTTTCTAATGAACATGTTCCGTTAAAAAATAATCTTATAACATGATTGATAACAATCAACAACAACAAAATAACAATAAGGACAAGAGCAATACATTAATCGCATACTCAAATTTGTCACTGATAAATAAATTGTTCTTTTTTGCCACGTTCTGTATACATACGTAACACCCCGACTTTTCTAAACGTCTAAATTAATTCGTACATTCGTGGAAAGACAATGAGGGTGAGTAATAAATTAAGAATGATGTGGTATGTCATATTTTAAGTGTTCAAGGGTTGTATCTCAAGTTTTGAAGTTAGGTAAGTGGAAAAATAAAAGTTGGTGAAAGTTACCGTAAATTTCTTTTTAAAGACTTGTCTGAAATTTGGGTCAAATTTCTTGGACGTTTTCTCCAAATATATTAAGAGTTATGATCCCCACGACCTATCGAATCGAAGGTCTACGAGTTTAGTTTCCAACGCATCAAACCGTTCGTTCATACGACTTCAGAATAGAGAGATATTTGCATTTTTGTGGGACTGCGCAAGCAGGCACGTGAGGTGGGGCCCTATGTCGGTGGAATGTTATATATATCTTCTTCTTCGACCTTTTGCTTCATTTTTAAGCTAAAAACCAGAGAAATTAGAGAAACCCATTTCTAGGATCAAGTGAAGTATATATTTTCTCGACTTAAGTCCTTGACGAAAGTTGTTCTACGCGTTGGGCTCATCATTGTGATATAATTTATTTTATCGATTGCGTAGCATATCACACTTTAGTGTTGGGGCAGCAAGGGTTTGAATATATTTGAAGGTTTTGAGGCGTATTACGAACCTAAGATCGAGGTAAGACCCTTCTTTCATCGACTTTAGCCTTTATAAGCAGCAAATAACAATTTGCGACGGAAATACATATCTTTATCGTATTGTCGTGGTATCTTTTATTTTTGTGTGTTGATTATGATCCTACCTTGTTGTAGTATCGACGGGGTTATGAGTAAAAGTCGTTAGGCCACGTGAATTCAGCGAAAAAGGTATGTTAAGGCTATTCTCTTCTTACGGCATGTTGCCTTAAAGCTTAGGAGCAATGTAATAGAGTTGTTATCGTTGTTATACTTGTAGCCATTATTGTTGATTGTTGGCTACTCGAGTGGATATAATCCACTCTTATCGGGATTCTTATTCAGTAGTAGCATCCCTATGTTGGACACGACTTAGAGGCTATTTGTATAGGTTGCTTATAACTAAATTGCTCGCTTTTAGCTGTTGGATTGTTATCGTTGCCCTTGGGGCTATTGTGGTTAGCTGCAGGAATGTGATCTATGCCTAGAAGGGCTATGTTCTTCCTACAGGGCTATATGGATGCCTAAAAGGGCTATGAGTTGCCTACGGGGCTATATTGATGCCTAGAAGGGCTATGAGTTTCCTACAGGGCTATATTGATGCCTAAGAAGGCTATGTGCTTCCTACAAGACCATGTTGTTGCCTACGATGGCTATGAGTTGTGTATAAGCTATGTTGATGCCTAAGAGAGCCATGTGCTGCCTACGGGGTTATATTAATGCCTAAGAGGGCTATGTAACTGCCTACGAGGCTAGGGGACTACCGATATGGATATATAGGCTGATTGGCACCTTCCGGGCTTATGGAGGCTTGAGTAGGTGGTCTTGTGTGATGTTTGTACCTACCGGGCTTATGGAGGCTTGGTTAGGTTATTGTTTTATTAGTTTTGATAAGTTTAGATTTAGGAGCAGGTTAGTACACTTATCTTATCCTTGATTTATTTATCAGATTATTCCAATATATCAGGATACCTCCTCATAGTCTGTTGCCTTTCATACTCTGTACATTATTATGTACTGACGCCCCATTGCCTGGGGGCGCTGCATTCATGCATGCAGGTCCTGACAGACGACCGAGTAGACCTCCTCAGCAGTAGGATTGACTTTTACCCGGTTGGCTAGCCCTTTCCTCCGGAGCTGCCAGAGTTGGGAGGTTTGTTACCGTTTGTTGTATATATCTTTATGGGTAGACTTGGGCCCTATCCCGCTAATCTTTACTACTCTTAGAGGCTTGTAGACTAGTGTGTGGGGTGTATAGCTACGTTATGGCCATACTGGCCTATGTTGTTGATTTGCTGAAGCTTGTGAGTTGTTTGATGTATTGTATTGATATATACCTGCTTTTAGTTTTGGTATAGATATCATGGTGGCCTCGATGGCCCAATCAGGACTTTTGTGCTAGTTGGCTATTTATTTATATGATCTCTTGGGGATAGCTGTTTCTTTTATAGATCAGTTGACAGGGGCCTTGCCGGCCGAGGGCTTAATTTTAAGCCGAGATATACTTGTTTGTTTTCTTGATTGTGTGTGTGGCTGCCATGCGCTAGTAGCAAATGATTCAGCAGGGTCAGCTCGGGCCTGAGTTTTGGCATTAGGAGCCAGTTGCGCCCTCGAGTTTGGGGTGTGACAACATAGCAGAGAGGAATAATTATTAGTTATTAATGGAGTAATTTGGTAGATAAATATTAGTTGAAATTAATAAATGATGGGTGTTTTTTATAAAATATAAAAGTTGGGGATAAGTTTTAATTTTTAATTTTTAAAATTTCCAAATAAGTAAACTTGGTCCAAATACTAGTTTTTTTCTACTATTTGGGAACTTGGGATATTTGGCAAATATATTTACCAAATAATGATAAGTTGTATGGTCAAACACCATTTTCCAAGTTTTTCCCAAATATATTGGGCCCAAACGGGTCCTTAAAGTCAACTTTTGAATCAATGAACATGAATTAATTTATTTTGATTAATTAATTTGACCAATGAACATGAATTAAATTACTTAGTGTTTTTATGTTGGTCAAAGGTATACTTTCAGAGCTAAAAATTCCCAAGGGTAAAATAGGAAGAATAATGTCACTTAGCATTGATTTTGCAAAATGACAAATATTAAGGAACATCTATTTTTAGTAAGGATAACATGTAAATAGGAATGAAGAGAGTACTTCAATCTTTGCCACTTGGAGAATGTTTTTACACTCTTTTGTGTACGTTGGCAGATGATGTTATTGTGCCGTTGTTTGTAACAAATTTTAAATATACTGAAAATAAATTAACCACAAACAAAACATCAAGAAACAAGAATATTATTATTTAAACAATATGGAATACAATTTTGTTCCTCCCTTGATTTTTCTCTTTAAATTTTCTTCACAATTTGAGGGCTATTAGTAGCGGATTTCTCGAATTAAGAATGATTTGGACTTGATCTAAATGAAAGTATTTGTAGATCTACTTGAAGTATTTGATTACCAAGAAGAATGGTGTATTATGATCATTTTATGAATATCTCAAAAGTTTACGGGATATTTGAGATGCTCTTAAAGAGAATATAATATCATTTATATGGGCATAAGCTAGGGTTTAGAGTAGAATAACCCCCAATAATCATAACTGGAACCAAATACATCTTATAGAGTATCAACTAGATCTGAACACGTCTTGTAGAGTCTCACTGTCACAATCTGAGTCTACACCCTAGCCGAGACACGATACTTAGAAGTACAAGTGATCCCAAGCTAATAGTTGGCATAGCATATCTAAGCATATCATATGAAAACTGAAGCGAAAGTTGTAAACAAAAATCATAAATGAAATAGATCTCAAGAATAATTCGATTATAATTGAATACTAATGTTTGAGAGCCTCTAAACTAAATGAGATAATTTTTCGGAACAAGACCCCGGGTTGCCTAAAAGCTAATATAACTTAAGTGAATAACATCTGCTGATCCATAACTGAAGTCCTTTGAATACGAGGAAGACTCACTAAAATGCTAAAAGTAGAGGAACTTAGTGGAATATCTGCCCACGAATCTGAATCAAGGTGTTGAAATCTACATCATAAAATGATATAGCGTAAAGTAGCGTTAATACATGAAATGTATTTATATGCAAGGTAAGAATTGAGATCAACAATTATACAAAGAACCGAAAGAACTATGAATTTGAGTATGAGTAATACATAAGATAACTGAAGGACTGGGAGTCAAAACTGTGATATATGACATAATATTTCAGAAATACAAATGTATATTTGAGACTCATATTAAAGGATGCATATTTAAAAATCATTTTATCTGAAATCTTATAATGATGATAATATCAAGAAAAAAATATTTTAAAATGGAGTAAATCTTTTAGGTGAGAGTTACTTTTAACTGACATACATCATGTGAGCTCATGATGCATCAATGAATGCCCCAGTTGGGAGGGTGTCCTATACTTTGCTAGGGTATATAACTTGTTTGTCTAATGTGGATTCACTAATATGAGCCTCTCAGGCTAAATGGTCAACGACAAAGCGGTGAAATATAATCATACAGTGATACGTAATTCTAAAACTTGGGCTATCTAGAACCCTCGTTCGCTCGGTGCTAAATACTACTCCCAAAATATACTATTTGTATAGCTCATAAAAATATTTATTAAGTTTATCTAGAAAGCTTATCACGAGTCTTGCTCAAAATAACTTTCTCAAACATATCTTGTTGAGAGACTATGCTCAAATCTATGAGACAAAGCTCAAATCTTTCTTTCCAAAATCATATGTCGAAATCACTTTTTAAAACATATCTTTCAAATCATGAGAATTTTTTCTAGAACATGCATAGCTTGTCTCAAAATATATTTCATAATAACTAGTTGCAGATCCAGAATTTAAAGATCACGGGCTCATTTTTTCTGACATAAAATTACTTGCAATCACACAATATAAATATATAGCTACCCGAACATGTCAATAAAAAAGTCAATGATAAAACAACGATTAATTACAATGATCAATTAGTAATTTTACTATTACAAAAAGAGACTTCTAGTCTCAAAGTCATAATTGTGTTCGGTGACTTTTCATATGTTGAAAACGATGAATAATAACATCATTACTTATGGTTGCGATTATCTTACGCTCTACATAACAAACTAAACAACCATTCAAAAATTCCTCATCAATAATATTATGAAGTTCATTTTTGATGTATTTCATGAATAAGAAAACATGTTCCACATAAACAATAGCAACAAGAAGAATGAGAGTCAACTTAATAAGCAAATAAATAAGCGGCCAAGTTTGATGCAGATCTGACTTCACTAATACTTTAACAAGGACACTAATTCCCTTCAAGTTGAAGAACCTCTTATCAAAATCATGAGCATAAATTATAAAACTATCAATTTGACAACTGAGATCTCGAAGTTTATTGCTACCAAACTCATTCATAGAATACTCACTCAACCTCATCATCCTGATCTTATCAAAACCACCAAATGAATTGACTGAATTCAAGCTAGTACTACTCACATCATCAAAACAGTTATTAAGCCCTTGAAGATGCAAATAAATAACAACATAAAAAATCTCAACGCGCAAATGATGAGAATATGTAATATCAAGATATTTACGCTTGGACTTTCCTGGAAAGTAGCTAGCATCCAACAACAGAATCATTATATCATGTTTATCACAAACAGATGAGACATCATCCATTAATGGATCAAATTCATTATCTCTTATATTTTGTTATTTTGTTTTGTAAGATAAATAAATCTCATAACATTGACAATATCTTGATTCATCCTTTGTAATGAGGAGCTCAACTAATTTGTCATCATTAAAACTTTCCACATCAAGTGCAACATAAAGCAAAATCAAATTTCATAATCATACTAACAAGACTTTAACAACAAGTTTGCCAGTATAATTTGGACACTCACATCCAGTAGATTCTAGCACATGAATAGCTGATGAAAATAGAACAATAAAGTTATCCAATATATCAAATCGTCATGATCCAGTTTTTCAGGTCATGATGACACCTACTATATCCCACCAGTAGGTAAGCCTAACCCTTAGCCCAGAGCCATAAGCAACAGATTACCAAACGAAAGTCAACAATAGGAAGCATAAAACTTATAACAAAGCTAAGAAAGGGTAATCAATAGAAATGCAACACAAGGAACCATTCCAAGACCTAGCATCAATTAGTAATCGAGCATCTAATTAAATTAAGAGTACAAGACTTTACAAATACTATATAGGTACATGTTGTCTCTGAATACAATAGAAAGACTAAGCATATTTAAAAATAGATGGAAACTAGAAACTCCGAATGTCAGGAGATCACCCTAGTATCCAAGACTCCAAGCTGCTCCGCACGACTCCAAATCAACTGCGGTAACTCAAACTAGAATCTGTAGGGAGCATAAGTGTAGTATGAGTACAAAAAATTGTTCTTAGTAGACATTAACCGACTGAGTTCAAAAGATAACACAAGCATAAACAACAAGTAATAAGGAACTAAACAGAAGATAATAAAGTAGATAGACAATAAAGAGTAGAAATAGGATACAAGGAGTGAGAAACTGAGTCAAGAACGTACTTGGAACACGAGAGAACAACCTAATCGCAAGCAACTAAGATTCCAAGTCAACTATCTAGGGCTAGGAGGACCCACAACCACAATTCAAAAGCTATAAGCTAACAAGAAAACAATAATGTAGAACATAATATAGTCAAACAATAACCTAATCGGATCCCATAAGTCCAAAAGGTACATACAATAAACATAACCCAACTGGTCCTTATAAAAATCGAAGGATACAATCAACAAACAAGTATACTAATGATAGGCAATGCATATGAATGTAATAGGACCATAAGAGAAATGTCACGAATCCAAACCAAAGAAGTGAAAGTTGGGCTCCCAACCCAAGTAACCACAACTATAGTTAACTCCCAGCCAAGCTAGCAAAAGTGACAAATGTCGTCCAGCCAGATAGTCCACTCCTAGGAGCGTACACCGCCCAACTAGTAAGAATGACTTGGGGGGCGTGTTGACTCCGAAGAGGATCTTAAATGTAACACCTAAAAAAAATCAGAACTAAGATTGAACAAGAGAGAAGGGCAAACTACAGAAGGGGCCCACAGGCCGTGAAGAGGACCACGACCCGTCACCCTTCTCGTGGTTGTGCACCCAGTAAATGTGAAAGACCACAGACCACTAAATGATTCGTAGAACTCCACACGGACTATGAAGAGGACCGTGAGGGGTACACAGAACCACCATGGCTGTTATGAAGTACCACGGACCACTAGACGATCTGTGGAGCTTCACACGAGCCGTGAAGTGGCTCATGAAAGAGGCTTGATAGACTTTGAGGTTTGGGGAAACTTTAAATGATCATATATTTTAGCATAAAATGATTTAGGTGGCCCACAACTAATAAAATTAAAGGTATTAGAGTCCTCTTTCCAATGCCACCAAGTTTGCCTAATTCCAAGCCCATAGTATAAAGTTATGCTCGTTTTAGTGAAGCCCTGTCGGGCAGAGCATCTTCACGACCCACTTGATGGGTTGTGGTGCTCATGACGGCCCGTGAAGTCGTTCGTGAAGGAGACTTGTCTGACTTACAGTTTAGGGTCAACTTAAAACGATCATATCTATCAGTACAAAATAAATTAGGTGGCCCATGACCTATCAAATTAAAGATCTTTGAATCCTCCTTCCAACGCCATCGCGTTTGCCTAATTCCAAGCTACGAGTAAAAAGTTATGCCCATTTTAGTGAAGCCGTGTCGGGAAGGGCATCTTCATGTGCTTCTAGACGGGCCATCATGATCATGACGTCCCGTGAAGCCACTTTTGAAGTCAGTTCAGCAACATTTAAGTCGGGGTGGAATTTGTCTTTTTTCCTAAGCATTGGACACTTAAACTACGTCGTTTGATTCCTAAACTACGTCGTTTTACTCAGTCTAAGCCTAATAATCTAGTCAAATAATACCCATAATCCTATTTCTCCAAAAAAAAACCACCCAACTTAGAGCGAAAAGAATAGGAAAAGTTGAACTCTTCTACCAAGAAAAAGCGAGCGTTCTTCGAAGTTCAGCCTCCAAATCCAAAGGATTTCTCCGTATATTTCATCACCAGGTATGTGGGATTTCACTAGTGGGTTCCTTTCATTCACTAGGTCCCTAGAATTCTATCAGTTCCTTGATTCTTCATAACTTGTTTAGACCCAAGGTTTACAAATCCTTGAAGATTCATGGTAATTTTTGTTGTTGTAGAATCCTTAGTCGAAATAGTATGTTTTCTTGGAAACTTTGCACAATTCCTTGTATAAAACTCAGAATTCTAGTTTGTCTAAATTCTCTTAGTTCATGAATTATACCTGCTAGGTCAGTAAAACAAAAAATCATAATCCAGATGTCAAATATCACATTCTAAGTATATAAATATTGCATTCTCAGTTAGCATGTCAGCATTTTGAGCTATTTAGTATTCAGTGCATTTTAGCTTCATATGTATTCAGTTGGGAGTAGACTTAGCACTGAGTTGGACTAGGGTTCAGTGTACCCTCATAGTCCCAGAACTACGTTCCCGCGTAGGTTTATAATTCCCCTATGTTGGGAATCAGTATTAGTGACCACGCCACAATCATGCCTCTATACCCCTGGCAAGGTATATTAGGTCCTCTCGATGGGGCGTATACATCGGACTTTACGTTTAGCTTACTTGGTTTATGTCTGTTAATATGAGCTCCCACAGTCAAACTCTTAGTGCATTGACCAGGTTTTCAGCATTTACTTCAGCATACAGTTCAACGTGTTATCTTCATGATTAGTACTTGGTCATTGCATTCAGTTTATCTTTAATTTCAGTTATACTTCAGTACACATCTATATCCTTGTTCAGATTATATCATTGCTCAATTACGCATTGTTCACCTTATATATTTTGTTCAACTTAGAATATATATATCACGTATGCTTAGTTCATTCCAAGTACTGACGCATATTTTGTGCTACATCATTTCATGATGTAGGTTTAGGCACTCAGCATCTAGATCACGCTTAGTTCGATTCCCAGTTCGACTTCAGTAGCATCAACGGTGAATTCTCATACTTCGAGGACAATATACATGCTTTTTATTTCAGTTTTTACTTTCAGTTTTTCAGTTTTGTTAGAGTTAGCTGGGGACATGTCCCAACAACTCAACTCAGTTAGAGGCTTTTCAGACATAGTAGTAGATTCAGCTCGAGTTGTTATGTGTTGTTTCAGTCATCACTAAACTCTTATTATTATATCTTATACATTCAGACTAGTTGAGTTTTTCCCATTTCAGATATCCACTTTTTTAGCTTCCGCATAGTACATGTTTTACTTAGTCATTTTTCATTATACTTGATATATTCCAGACTCAGGTTTAGCTTAGGGTCACTCGTGATCCTACGTCCCGTGTTACGTCTGGGGGTAGCCTCGGGGCATGACAAACTTGGTATCAGAGCATTAGGTTCAAGAGTCCTAAAGTGTATGAAAGTCACACTAAGTAGAGTCTCTTTCATGGGTGTGAAGCGAGCCACATCTATGAGGGGGAGGCTACGAAGTGTTTTAAGAAAAATTTCACTTCATTTGCTATTCTTGTCGTGCGTGAGGTTTGATTCACTTCTCCTTTCTAATCCATCATTATATGTTTCAGATCATGCCTCCTCGTAGAGCTAACGCACAAAATGCTAATGCCCGAAATGCTAAAGCAGTTCCTCCAGTCCCGAATCATGAGGTCACGAATATTGAGTTCTGCAATGCGATCCAGGCTCAAACAGTAGCCAACCAGAACAATCAGTAGGCCCCAATTCCTACAAACACCACTAGTGGATCAATTGTAGCTAGGGTTTGAGATTTTGTTAGTATGAATCCACTGGAATTTCTAGGGTCGAAGGTTGGGGAGGACCCATAAAACTTCATTGATGAGGTTAAGAAGACTCTTGGAGTAATGCAAGTGACTGGTACTAGGAGTGTTGAGTTAGCATCCTATCAACTCAAAGATGTGGCTCATATTTGGTTCACGCAATGGAAGGAAAACAGGGGTGAAAATACAGCTCTTGTTACATGGAACTGTGTTACTGGAACTTTTCTGGATAGGTTCTTCCCGAGAGAGTTGAGGGAGGCTAAGGCTCATGAGTTTATGAACTTGAAGCAGGGCTCAATGTCAATCAAAGAATATGGACTGAAGTTCACTCAACTCTCCAGGTATGCTCCACATATGGTTTGTAACACCCCATATTCTAGAAAGACCAAAAATGTAGATTTTTAGAAGTTGCAGGTGCCACAGACGGAGGCCACCTATGGACCGTAGGTTGACCTACGGACCGTAGGTGGGTCCGTGGTTGGTCACCTCAACTCCACCCAGAAATTTCAGAAAGAGTCCAGAACTACACCAGGACCTACGAACCGTAGGTGGGACCATAGTCCATGGTCCATGCCAGTGGTTCAGACCCCTAGATCCTAGTCTATGAAGCCAATCGACGGACTGATAGGATGGGCCGTCAGCTGACCTATGGTTCATCGGTCAGGCCCGTCGATGGCCCCGACAACTTTTAAGTCAGGGGTCATTTGGTATTTTACTACGTCGCTTTGGTCAGATTAAGCCTAGTAACTTAGTCAGAACTTACCCAAAATGATCATTCTCTTAAATCAATCAAACTTAGAGAAAAAGAAGAGAGAATAGTTGACCAACCCCTCCAAGAACGCAACAAGTTTTCTTCAGTTCCAACCTCGAAATCTAGACATTTCTCCATGAAATTCGTCACCAGGTATGTGGGATTTCACTGGTGGATTCCTTTCATCCACTAGGTCCTTAGAATTCAGTAAGATTCTTGATTCCCTACATATTGTTTAGACCTAGGATTTCTTGAACTTTAGAAAATTGTTGTGATTTAGTTGTTGTAGTACTCTTACTTAGATTATCATGTTTTCGTAACATTGTTGCTTAGTTCCTTGCATGAAACTCAGAACCCTAGTTGTGTAGATTCGTGTAGTTCATGAATTACACAAGCTAAGACAGATAAACAGATATACATACCTCAGATTTAGAATATTTCATTATCAGTCTTTAATGTTGCATTTTCAGTTAACATGTCAGAATATTGAGCTATCCAGTATATTTCAGTTATGTTGTATTGTACACATTTCCAGTTGGGAGTAGGCTTAACACTAAGTTGGACTAGGGCAATTCATCCTCATAGTACGAGGACTATGTGCCCCCGTAGGCTTATACGTCCCCTCTGTGGGCATCATACTTAGTGATCACGCCAGTCATGCCTTTATACCCCTGGCAAGGTATATTGGTTTATCTCGATGGGGTGTATACATTGGACTCTGTAGTTAGCTCACATGGTTTTATGTCGATTATTAGTAGCTCCCACAGTCAGACTCTAGTGCATTTGACCAGGTTCCCAGTTATATTTCAGTATTTAGTCTCAACATGCTATGCACTTAGTCATTGCATTCAGTTTAGTTCATATCCAGTATATTTTAGTATTTGTATCATGTTCAGATTATATCATTGCTCTATATGATTTGTTCAGTTATCTGTTTGTTCAGTTTTATCCTATCATGCATGCTCAGTACCTTTCAAGTACTAACGCATACTCTGTGCTATATCTTCTCGTGATGTAGGTTCAGGTCCTCAGCATTCAGGTCACGTATAGATCGTTCCCGATCCGTATTCAACTGTATCAGTAGTGAGTCATCATTCTTCGAGGACGATAGACATGTTCTTTTACATTTAGTCTTTTATTTTCGTTTTAATTTTTCTAGAGTTAGCTGGGGACATGTCCCAGCCTCTTTAGTCACTTAGAGGCTTATATTCAGACATAGTTAGATTCAGCTTTAGTTTTTGAGTTATAGTCCAGTGTTATTAGCTCTTATTCAATATTTTTATTCAGACAATATTGGGTATTCCTCATCATTTTAGTTTATCTCATGATTTAGCTTCCGCATTAGTTCATCTTTTCATAGATATGTTCAGTTTGCTTATGATATGCCAACTCAGGGTTAGCTTAGGGTCACTCATGATCCTAGGTCCCGTGTCTATGCCAGGGGGTAGCCTTGGGGCGTGACAAACTTGGTATCAAAGCATTAGGTTTAAGATTCCTAGGGTGTCTTAAAAGCTGCACTAAGTATAGTCCATTTCATGAGTGTGAAGCACGCCACACCTATAAGGGGGAGGCTACGAAGTGTTTTAGGAAAAATTTCACTTTCTTGTTATTCGTATTGTGAGTGGGTATGATCTCCTTTCTAACTCGACGTTATGTGTTTCAGATCATGCCTCCTCGTAGAGCTTACGCAAGGAGTGATAATACCTGCAATGCTAACGCAGTTCCTCCAGTCCTAGACCATGAGGTTTCGAATGCAGAGTTTTGAAATGCTATCCAGCTTTTTGCCCAGAGTGTAGCCAACCAGAACAATCAGCAGGTTCAGTTCCTACAAACACTAGTGGTGGATCAGTGGCAGCTAGGGTCCGTGATTTTGTTAGGATCAATCCACCTAAGTTTCTAGGGTCGCAAGTTGGTGAAGACCCCCATAACTTCATTGATGAGGTCAAGAAAATCTTTGGAGTGATGCAAGTGACTGGAAATGATAGGGTAGAGTTGGCATCCCACTATCTCAAGGATGTATCTCACATTTGGTTCACTCAGTGGAAAGAAAATAGGGGTACATATGCAGCTCCTGTGACTTGAGAGTGTTTTACCGGAGCTTTTCTGGACAGGTTCTTCCCAAGAGAGTTGAGAGAGGCCAAGGTGCAGGAATTTATGAATTTGAGACAAGGTTCTATGTCAGTCCAAGAGTACGGGCTTAAGTTCACTCAGCTCTCCAGGTATGTTCCACATATGGTTGCCGATCCAAGGGCACAAATGAGTAAGTTCCTATTTGGGGTATCTGACTTGGTGACGACAGAGTGCAAAAATATTATGCTGTTAGAGGATATGAACATATCTAAACTCATGACTCATGCTCAGCAGGTTGAGGGAGATAAACTTAGAGAACTAGCTAAGGACAACAAAAAGGCTTGAACATGCAACTATGAGTACTCTTAGCAGAAATCGGGTGGTAGAAATCGCTCAGAGTTTCAGCAAAGGTCTTCAGCCCCAGCACCTTCATCAGCTAGTGCTTTACCCCTAGGTTTCGATAGGATTAGAAAAGTAGGGCATCATGCTCTAAGTCTGAGGGGGGTGTTTTAGGTACCAGAACCTACCCAACTTTTCCAAAGTGTGGTAAGAACCACCCGGGTAAGTGTCCTGCATGCAAGGAAGGATGCTTTGGGTGTGGTCAGTCTGGTCACAGGTTGAGAGATTGCCCTTCTTCCAAACAGAGACAAAAAGGTAACAATAATAGGGCTCAGTCTACAACTCTAGCAACACCAGCAGGCAGCCCAAATCAGCAGGGTACGTCATCTGGTACAAGTGGTGGTCAGCGCCAGAACAGGTTGTATGCTCGCCAGGACCAAGAAGATTCTCCTGATGTGGTTACTGGTACGTTACGAGTCTTTCATTTATATTTATGCTTTGTTAGATCCAGGGACTACTCTTTCCTTTGTAACTCCCTATATAGCAGTAAACTTTGGTGTCAGTCCAGAAACTCTCTCTACCCCAGTATGTGACCCAGTTATAGCTAGACGGGTATACAAAAATTTCCATGTCACAGTCTCTCAGAAAATCACCTCAGCAGATCTTGTAGAATTATAAATGGTACACTTTGATATCATTTTAGGCATGGATTGGTTACATTTATGTTATGCCTCAGTCAATTGTACAACTAGGATCATTCGGTTTCAGTTTCCAGACGAACCAATCCTAGAATGGAAGGGTAGTAGCTCAGTGCCTGTAGGTCAATTTATCTCTTACCTTAAGGCTAGAAAGATGATTTCCAGGGGGTATATCTATCATCTAGTTTGGGTTAATGATTCAAGCTCTAAAGCCCCAACCCTTGAGTCAGTTCCAGTAGTAAGTGAGTTTCCAAAAGTGTTTCCAAAAGATATTCCCGGAGTTTCTCCCAGAAGGGAAATCGACTTCAAAATTGACCTCATTTCATATACCAAGCCTATTTTTGTTCCTCCTTACAGAATGGTCCCATCTGAGCTTAAGGAATTGAAAGACCTTATAAATAAGGGCTTCATCAGACCCAATATTTTCTCATGGGGTACTCCAGTGTTGTTTATGAAAAAGAAAGATGGTTCTCTCAGAATGTGCATTGACTATCGGCAGTTGAACAAAGTTACGATCAAGAATAAGTACACTATCCCCAGGATTGATGACTTATTCGACCAACTTCAGGGTGCTAGTCATATTTTGAAAATAGACCTCAGATCCGATTATCATTAGCTTAGAGTCAGAGATAGTGACATCCTGAAAACAACCTTCAGAACTTGGTATGGTCATTATGAATTTGTATTTATGTCATTTGGGCTAACCAATGCTCCTACAGCATTCATGGATTTAATGAATAGGTTGTTGAAACAATATTTTGGACTTGTTTGTTATCGTCTTTATCGATGATATCCTCATTTATTCTAGGAATGAGGAAGAACATGTAACTCATCTGAGGGTTGTTTTGCAAACCCTCAAGGATCACCAGTTATTGCTAAGTTTAGAAAATGTGAGTTTTGGTTACAATCAGTTGCTTTGTTTGGGCATATAGTGTCTAGAGAAAGGATCCGAGTGGATTCTCAGAAAATAGAGGTAGGGAAACAATGGCCCAAACCCGCCTCTCCAATAGATATCAGAAGTTTTTTGGGTCTACCCGGTTATTACAGAAGGTTTGTGGAAGGATTTTCATCCATAGCTTACGCATTGACTACGTTGACTCATAAAAAGGTTAAGTTTCAGTGGTCAGATGAGTGTGAGAAGAGCTTCTCAGAATTGAAAGTTAGGTTGACTATAGCTCATGTTTTGACTCTACTAGATGGTTCAGATAGTTATGTGATCTATTGTGATGTATCCAGGGTCGACCTATGTGGTATGTTGATGTAGCAAGGTAAGGTTATAGCTTATGTTTCTAGGCAGCTTACGGTGCATGAGAAGAACTATCTGACTCATGACCTCGAGCTTGATGCCATAGTATTTGTCCTAAAGATTTGGAGATATTACTTGTATGGTGTTCACAGATCATAAGAGCCTCCAGTATGTGTTCACTCAGAAAGAGTTGAATTTTCGCCAGATGAGATGGCTTGAATTTCTCAAGGACTATGACATGAATGTACTTTACCATCCTAGTAAGGCCAATGTAGTAGTTGATGCTCTTAGAAGACTATCTATGGGTAGTGTAGCATATGTTGAGAAAGAAAGGAAATAATTAGCAAAAGATATTCACCAGCTAGCTCGCTTAGGAGTTTGCCTTATGAACATATCATATGATGATGTGATAGTTCAGAATGGGTCAGAGTCTTCATTGGTAGCGGAGGTTAAGGAGAAACAAGACAGTGATCCTATATTGCTTCAATTGAAGGGTGCAGTTCATCAACAAAAATTTGAGATTTTCTCCCAAGGGGGAGATGGTGTGTTTCGCTACTAGGGTCATTTATGTGTTCCTAAGGTGGGTGAGTTGAGATAATAGATCCTTACAGAATCCCATAGCTCCAGGTATTCTATTCACCCATGTGCCACTAAGATGTACAATGATCTGGAGGAAGTCTTTTGGTGGAATGGCATGAAAAGAGATATAGCAGATTTATTGGCTAAGTGCCCTAATTGTCAACAGGTGAAGGTAGAACATCAGAAACCAAGAGGTATGACCCAAGAGATTAACATTTCTACATGGAAGTGGGAAGTGATAAACATGGATTTCATTGCGGGTTGATCTCGTACTTGCAGACAACATGACTCTATCTAGGTAATAGTAGACAGAGTTACTTAGTCTGCTCATTTCTTGGTTGTCAAGACTACAAATTCAGTGGAGGACTACGCCAAGCCTTACATTAATGAGATAGTCAAGTTGCATGGGGTTCATTTATCTATCATTTCAGAAAGGTCTTGGTACTCAAGTAAATCTTAGCACAACATTTCATCTACAGACGGATGGTCAGGTAGAGCGTACCATTTAGAGGACATGTTGAGAGCTTGCGTGATTGATTTCAAGGGAAGTTGGGAGGATCACCTTCCTCTCATAGAATTCTCCTACAATAATAGCTACCATTACAGTATTCAGATGGCCCCTTATGAGGCATTGATGGGTGTAGGTGTAAATCTCCAGTTGGTTAGTTTGAAGTAGGTGAAACAGCCTAGATAGGGCCAAATTCGGTTCATGATGCTATGGAAAAAGTTCAACTCATCAGAGATAGACTTAAGACAGCCCAGAGTAATCAGAAGTCCTATGCAGATGTAAGGAGAAGGGACTTGGAGATCCAAACTGATGATTGGGTTTTTCTGAAAGTGTCACCTATGAAAGGGGTGATGACATTTGGCAAGAAAGGGAAGCTCAGTCCCAGATATGTAGGTCCTTACACAATATTTTTGCCATCAGAACTAGCAACAGTACATCCGGTCTTTCCCATATCCTTATTGAAGAAGTGTGTGGGTGATCCAGCATCGATTGTACCATTAGAAAGTGTGGTTGTGAAGTATAGTCTCACTTATGAGGAGGTGCCAGTTGAAATTCTTGATCGTCAGGTTAGTAGGTTGAGAAACAAAGAAGTCACTTCAGTTAAGGTTTTGTGGAGGAGTCATTCTGTAGAGGGAGCTTCTTGGGAAGCAGAAGCAGCCATGAAGGCCAAGTATCCTCATCTATTTCCTACCGATTCCGTTCTAGCTTGAGGTAATAGTTCTTCTCCAGTCTTTTAGTTACTCTTGTGTAAATTCAGTCTTAGTATCTTGTTCCTTCAGTTATACTTGCATTTTCAGCGTATTTGCATATTCTTGGAACTCAGCTAAGTCAGATTTCAGATTCTAGTACTTAGTGGTAGGGATTGCAGCTCCTTCCATCCATACTCAGCTAGTTTTGAATTCATTCGAGGATGAATGTTCCCAAGGGGGAGATAATGTAACACCTCATATTCTAGAAAGACAAAATGTAGATTTTTAGAAATTACAGGTGCCACAGAAGGAGGCCACCTAGGGATTGTAGGTTGACCCACGGACCGTAGGTGGGGTCCGTGGTTGGTCACCTCAACTCCACCTAGAAATTTCAGAAAGAGTCTAGAACCATGCCAAGACCTACGGACCGTAGGTGGGACAACGGTCCGTGGTCCAGGTCTGTGGTTCAGACCCCCAGATCCTAGTCTCTGAGCCAATCGACGAACTGACAGGATGGGCCGTCAACCGACATACGGTCCGTCGGTCAGGCACATCGATGACCCCAACAACTTTTAAGTCAGAGGCCGTTTGTACACCTAAACTACCTCATTTAATCCCTAAACTACATCAGTTTGGTCAGATTAATCCTAGTAACTTAATCAGAACTTACCCAGGATGATCATTCTCCTGAATCAATCAAACTTAGAACAAAAGAAGAGAGAATAGTCGACCAACCCCTCTAAGAACGCAATAAGTTTTCTTCAAATCGACCAGGTTCCTAGAATTCAGTCAGATTCTTGACTCCCTACATATTGTTTAGACCTAGGGTTTCTTGAACTTTAGAAAATTGTTGTGATTTAGTTGTTGTAGTACTCTTACTCAGATTATCATATTTCAATAACATTGTAGCTTCGTTCCTTGCATGAAACTCAGAACCTAGTTGTGTAGATCCGTCTAGTTCATGAATTACACTATATAGGACAAATAAACAAATATACATGCCTCAGTTTAGAATGTTTCATTATCAGTACTTTAATGCTGCAATTTTCAATTAGCATGTCAGAATATAGAGTTATCCAGTATATTTCAGTTATGTTGTATTGTACACATTTCCAGTTGGGAGTAGGCTTAACACCGAGTTGGACTAGGGTCAGTCACCCTCATAGTCCCAGAATTACGTGCCTCCATAGGTTTATAAGTCCCCTCTGTGGGGATCAAATTTAGTGATCACGCCAGTCATGCCTTTATACCCCTGGCAAGGTATATTTGGTCCTCTCGATGGGGCATATACATCAGTTATTAGTAGCTCCCACAGTCAGACTCTAGTGCATTTGACCAGGTTCCCAGTTATATTTCAGTATTCAGTTTCAACATGCTATGTACTTGGTCATTGCATTCAGTTTATTTCATATCCAGTATATTCATGTATCCGTATCATGTTCAGATTATATCATTGCTCAGTATGGTTTGTTCAGCTATATGTTTTTTCAACTTTATCCTATCATGCATGCTCAGTACCTTTCAAGTACTGGTACCTTGTTTTATCAAAATAGGTTATGTGTACCTAATGATGAAAAATTAAGAAGAGAAATCATGAATGAAGCACATACATCGTCATATGCAATGCATCCTAGAGGTACAAAGATGCACCAGACCATCAAGGAACATTATTGGTGGAACGGTATGAAGAGAGACATTGCAGAAGTCATTTCAAAATGTTTGGTTTGTCAGCAAGTAAAGAGAGAACACCAGGTCACAGTTGGTTTGCTACAATCTTTGCCGATGTTAGAATGGTAATGGGAGATAATAACTATGGACTTTGTTTCTGGACTTCCTCGCACTCAGAGAAATCATGATGCAATATGGGTGATTGTGGACAGGCTAACCAAGAGTGCTTACTTCTTAGCAATCAGGATGGATTACTCACTTGAGCGTTAAGCCGAATTGTACATTAATGAGATTGTAAGACTACATGGTATTCATATGTCTATTGTATCTGACTGAGCCCAAGGTTTACATCTAGATTTTGGGGAAGCTTGTAGAAAGATTTGGGTACTAAGTTGAAATTTAGCACTTCGTTCCATCCTCAGACAAACGGTCCGTCAGAAAGAGTGATACAAATTTTTATAGGACATGCTTCGCTTGCATTATGGATTTTGAGGGTAGTTGGGACAAACACTTGGCTTTGATAGAATTTGCTTACAATAATAGCTACCAATCGAGTATTGAAATGTCTCCCTATGAAGCCTTATACGAAAGAAAATGCCGGACCCCTCTTTGTTGGAGTGAAGTTAGTGAAAAAAAGCTTATTGGTCCTGAAATTGTGCAACAAACTGAGGATAAGGTAAAAACTATTAAAGATCGTCTAAAGATTTCTTCAGATAGACAAAAGTCATACGCTGATCTTAAAAGGTGTGATATTGAATACCAAGTTGGATATAAAGTATTATTAAAGGTGTCTCGATGGAAAAAGATTATGAGATTTGGCCAAAAAGGAAAACTTAGTCCCCGATTTATTTGAAACCTTAGGAGATGTACCTACATCTTTTATGAAGGATATAAAGTCCTATTTTTCCATTTTCCTCTTCAAAACTAAGTTGCGACTTGAAGTATCAGGCTGGACAGATTCACTGTTTTGGGAGCATAGTTGTATTTGTACATGCTAGGCTTACTTGTGATGATGATCCTGTTTTACGTCAACATTATTGACCTAATAGAAGTTAAATAAGTTATTTAATTGTATTTTTAAGGTTATATATACTGGTGTACAAGTTGAGGACCTTGATACATTGATCGGTCTACGATTTGAATTCTTGCAGTTTTGTTGGACTGTTTCTATGCTAAAGCCTGAGGTTTGTGTATAATCTTGTACTTGTACTCTTGTTATCTACTTGTATATTTGAAGGATTATCTCGATACCTTGGTTACTTCTTGTCACGCTGTATTGTCATTTTGATATTCTCTGAGACTTTCAAGACACTTGTGTAACTCGCCCACTTGTACGGATTGCTTGATCACCTGGCATTCTTGTTGGGACTTTGTCCTTCTTGTGGCTGTGACTTTGTCACTATTGGCATGCCTCTTGATTCAGATCATTTTCCATCTTGACTCTGGATTTTTAGTCCGTCTTAAGAATGGAAGTTGTCCATTTTAAGTACGAACTAGAATGCCATTTTTAATATGGTTCTCGGTTCTCTTGATTATTGGGCTTTGACCCTTCTTGATACAGGGCGTCGACCCTTCTTGATACCTGTTTATGCTTGGTGTGATGACATGATGTATAGATTGGGCAAGCCTTGGAATTGGATCTCTTGGGAAATGGTGCTATGAGCGTTCTTGACACTTGGATCTTTAAATATAGAACTTTATACCCTTAATGTATTGTTTACTTGATTTATTTATTATGTTTCAATTGTGTTGCCCATCACTTTTGAAAGGTAACTTGGTGAATCTAGTGGCTCCACGCATATAGTTTTTACACCACTAAGCTTTATGCTTAGCGATAGTTGTTTCTATCGTAGGGAACGTTCAAGGGGATACTTGAAGCTGACCATTGGAGACGTAGTTTTGAGAGCTTTATGGGAAGATCACATTTGCATATGGGCATCTATAGTTTGCATAAATCTGAGGACTTGTACATGATCTATATGTTGTACATTTACATGAAATTTTGTAGGCTAATTTGATCATGTCACCATGGGTTGTAAAATAAGTATGACTACATGTTTTACTGTTTTGGGGTGTGTAAACCCAAGTCTTGTAATGTATTAAATTTACAGTTATTTTGAAGGTTTTTATGAAGCATGAACCAATCAAGCTTTGGTACCCCGAATTTGATAATGATTTGTAACGTGTCTTGTAGTAGTATGGATAATACATGAAAATCTCTTAGCGTATTTTTAAAATAATTTTGAAAGATTCTTCCGCCGTAAATTGGGACTCTTGTCTTGTTTATATTTTGAGATCAACTAAATTTTTAAATGACAAGCCTTTATACCTTTCACTTATTATTTTGGGATAAATTCCTCTATTGAATTATAATTTATATATCTTAGATTAATCCCTTTTAAATGTGCAAGTATTATATTAGCTTTCTTGTTTTGTAGTAGCATCCTTCGGAGAGGGTTATTACAAACATGGTTGCTGATTTGAGAGCACAAATGAGCAAGTTCTTGTTTGGAGTATCCAATTTAGACTAAGTGCAGAAATGATATGTTGTTAGGGGGTATGGATATCTCCAGACTCATGACTCATGACTCATGCTCAGCAGATTGAGGGAGATAAGCTTAGAGAAATGGCTAAGGACAACAAGAAGGCTAGAATAGGAAATTATGAATACTCTCAGCAGAGATCAAGTGGTGGAAATCGCTTATAGTTTCAACAGAGGTCTACAGGCCCAACACCTTCATCAGCTAGTGCTCTATCCCCCAAGTTTTGACAAGATCATAAAGGCAGGGCATCAGGTTCTAAGTCTCAGGGGAGTACTTCAGGTAACATGACTTTCCCAACTTGTCCAAAGTGTGGTAAGAACCATTCGGGAGAGTGCCTTGCATGCAGGGAAGGGTGATTTAGGTGTGGTTAATCTGGTCACAGGTTGAAGGATTGCCCTCTGCCAGGTAATGACAAGGAGGTAACAAGACTCAGTCTACTACTTCAGCAGCTCCAGTGGGTCGCCTCACCCAACAGGGTGCCTCGTCTGGTACATGTGGTGGTCAGCATCAAAACAAGTTGTATGCTCTTCAGGATTGCCTGGTTCAAGAAGATTCTCCCGATTTGGTCATTGGTAAGTTGAAAGTCTTTCATTTAGATGTTTATGAGTTGCTAGATCCAGGGGCTACACTTTCTTTTGTAACTCCCTATATAGCAATAAACTTCGGTGTCAATCCAAAAACTCTCTCACAACCCTTCTAAGTCTCTACTTCGGTTGGTGACCCAATTATAGTTAGACGGGTATACAGAAATTGCCCTGCCACAGTTTCTCCGAAAGTCACCTCAGCAGACCTTGTAGAGTTATAAATGGTAGATTTTGATATCATTCTAGTCATGGATTGGTTACATTCCTGATATGCCTCAGTCGATTGTAGAACTAGGATTGTTCAGTTTCAATTTCCAAACGAACCAGTCTTAGAGTGGAAGGGTAGAAGCTCAGCGCCTACCTTAAGGGTATAAAAATGATTTCCAAAGGGTATATCTATCATCTTGTCCGGGTAAAGGATTCAAACTTTGAAACTCCAACTCTTGAGTCAGTCCCAGCAGTATGTGTTTCCCGAAGTGTTCCCAGAAGATCTTCCCGCAGTTCCTCCCGAAAGGGAAATCAACTTCGGAATAGATCTCCTCCATAATACCCAGCCTATTTCGATTTCTCCTTATAGAATGGCTCCAACCAAGCTTAAGAAATTGAAAGAGATGTTGAAAGACCTTTGATCTTAGGCGTATTTATATGCCTAAGGACCTAATAATACCCATATTTAAGCCAAGTCTGAAATCAATTTGTGTTTTTATCGAGTCGTTTGAGTTCATTGATATTAACCTATATGATTAGTTATGTATGTGAGCTTAAATAGAGAAACAAGCACTAAAATGGCATGGGGAATCAAGAGAGGACCCAAATGAAAAGAAGCAAGGAAGAAGAATGAAGAAATGACATTCAAGGCACTTCCATATCTTCTCCGATCGTGCACAGGAATTCTATTCTTGTTCGAGAAATGATTTGTGGGATAGAAAGCTCTATGTCCTCTTCGCATCGCGGAGAGGGATTTTGAATTTAATTCGCGAGATTCAGATTGAGACAGAGTGGTCCGTGTCAAGGTCCCGCCGCGGAGAAGAGAAATGATTCTTAGAATGAAATTCATGAAGCTCTCCGCATCGCGCTATAGCAAGCCAGATTTGGCCGTTTCAGTTTTAGTATAAATAGACTAATATTTTATTTTATTAGATATTCTTTTTCTGGGTTTTGAAGAACGACAACTTGGAGAGCTATTTCATCATTTTTTAGGGTTCTTTCCTAAACTCTTTTCATTTCAATCACTTTATGATAATTAAACATTGCTTGATCGAAACTATTATTATGAGTAACTAAATATCCTAGTTCTAGGACTGTGGCTACGGGATGATTGTAATTTATTGAGTTTTCATTGGGTTAATATTGATTATCGTATGAATCATTCTTATGTTCTTGTTTTTCGTATTTCATGCCTGATTACTATTGAAATAAACACATTATTCGAATTGAACTCGGGAGAGGAATAAGAGGATAGAACGTGGGCCATAAGGAGCATGATTTTCTCTTAATAATTAGGGTTAATTTGTATCTAGGATAGGGATATACCTAGAAACCATGCTTGGTCATTATACAAGAAGAAATTGTAATGCTCGGTACTTGGTCCAACATATCCCCGCTCAATGGTGTAGTTAGGTTGTCGTTTATCGTAGGTGATTAGAGGTCGGGAGACCATAATCATACATTTAACCCTCTGATCATTGATTCGATAGTTGATCAACATCTATTTAAACAATATAATTATATGAATCCTGATAAGAGTTGTTGCCCTGGACTTTACCCAATCATTGTTTAAAACCCTTGAAATTGAATCACATTTGTTTAATTTTGGTTAACTCTTAGATTATTAAATAAATCACTTTTTAAATCTTGATAACACTTGTGTTTAGCTGATAGTATTGGAACAATCAAGCGATTCTAATTGTAAGTCTCTGTGGGTACGATATTTGGCTCTTTACAAGAGCCACTTATATACTTGAACGACCACGTACACTTGCGTGTGCGATTTGGGAGCAACAAGTTTTTGGCGCTGTAACACCCCAGAAATTCTATGACTTAAGTTGGAGCCTCACCTTATGAATAAGGACTTAAAAATAATTAAAATGATATTTATAAACCTAGATTAATTCAATTGACTTAGTTTGGAAGAGTAAAAGTCTAAACGTCAAGAAACGACCATAACGTCCGAAAACTAGAGAAGAATGTGTTCTAGTGTGTCCTTAGGTTTTGGGCAGGTTTGAAAGTGTCGTATGATGGTATAATCTTGTAAAAAGATTTTAATTAGGTAAATATATGTTTATAGGGTCATAACGTACAAATACGACTCGCCGGGGTCACCCTAAGGGGTCCCAAGGAGGACCCCAACCTTGGCCAAGCAAGCTGCCAATGCAACTTGCAAAATGCACTTGGAGGGAATAGGTGCGCGTCGCGCACTAGCTCCACCAAGGATCAAAAGTTCAGTTCGCGACGCGGTCGTGTCGTGGACTCTACTGTCTCGAAATTTAATTCCAAATATCTTCAGAGAACAGCCCCGCGTCGCGGACTTGTTCCGCGACGAAAATTCAGAAATTCAGAAATTGACTTTTATTTCATTAAAAAGTCCAACTAAGTGAGGGGTATTTTAGGTACTTTAGGGGACGTGTATATAATGATTTTTAAGTCAATCTACCTCATATTTATCACTTAAACACAAAACCTCAAAGATCTAAACCTAAAGTTCCTCCTTCTCTCTACTCTCTCTCTCTCTTCCCAAGAACTCCATTGAAGAAGATTGGAGTTTTAAGAAGAAGACCAACTCTCAAGGTTTCAACTCAGATTTTTGTGGTTAATTCGTCAATAAGGTATGGTTGCTTATCACTCTTGGGATTCCTTTCCCCAAGAGGCCCCTTCAAGATGAATTTCAAAATCTTCAAATTCTAGGTTTCAATCCAAAAACGTGGGTCTTCTTTCTAAAGTGAAATTGATGTTATAAACTGACTTTGATTGATGTTATATGAACAATTATGGATGAATTTATGTTGTATTGGTGGCTTCTTGAAGAATTTCCTATGAGACCCATTTTTCTCCTTCTTTTCCTAATTCTAACCCTAGTTTGTGTTGGATATTAATTGAATGCTATGAATTGAATGTGATGTTATGTAATTCATATTTGTAATATGATTCTACCCTAGGTTATGTATAATTTCTATGAAATTAGGGTTGAGTCTTTGAATGAAGCCTTGAAGGCTATGAAAAGAATATGTCAATTGCTTATATTGATGTTGAGTATGTCATTACTTCATGAATTACCTTGTATTACGCATAGGTTATGAGTTGCTTGGTAATTGAAGTATGAATGTCCCATGAAGGGCAAGAAGGTATGAAGTTTGGTTCTTCTTTGAACTCAAGTATGAAAGGCGAATTACTTAGATTGTAATGATGCTATACCTAATGTGTTGTTGTGGTGTTGATGACCTAGTTTCCTCATCCTTAACCCTCTACACTTGAATTAGCTATGAAGTATGTATGTATGTTATGGTCTGATTGGTATATGATTGAAAGGTAGTTCTCATGATTATAATGTAATGTAAAGTGAAAGGTTTACTCACTTGCCAAGTGTTTCTAAAGTGAAAGGATTGCTACTCACTTATGAACACATATGAGCTATTATGGTAACATGTCTACATAAGAGTCTAGAAAAGTCTAATGTGAACTTATGTGATGACTAAAGATGATTACTAAAGGGAATTAGATGCTTAGCACCAAAAGGGCACGTAAATGAGATGGGGGTCCCACATTTAGTAAGTCCGGCTCCCCACATGGGTTTCCTCACGTTTAGCAAGTCCGGATTACCCACGGTATGTGTTGTCTCATGAGATGAAAACCCCTACGTTTAGTAAGTTAGGGTTTCTAGAAGCAATCTCTTTGACCCTTAACTATGTGCCCACATAGGACTTTAGCTTAGTGGATCCACCTAGATAGCTATGTATGAATGGTTACACCTTAGGCAAGTATTAACCCTCTCTTTTCGGTGTGGGAGTAGGACACCGCATTCCATGTAGCTCTTATGGTCTATGTTGGTTATTGCAGTATTTCCCTAATGTAAAAGTAAATGAAAGGTGTGAACTCTTACTAGGGTTTTCTTAAGGGTTTCTACATAGTGTAAGAGAGGGTATGGGACTTCTTATTGATGTAAGGGCTAAGTCCCATTTTCAATACTTCTATGTCTAGATTGTACATTGTGGAAGTTAGATTCTATTTTTCATATACGAAGTGAAGTTGAACTTCCAAAGTAAAAGTTTTAAATTTTCCGTGATTTTATTCTATGATATATGCCATGATGAATGCTAATGGCTTGTATAAGACCTCTTCGAGGTCGAATACGCCGGTAACGACTAGGGGGTGCTCTCGGGTCGTTACAGGCGCCACTGTCGGGGACTTTAGAATTAGGAAGTATTTGAATTTTCTGATTTCTGAAGTTAAAAAGCAAGTGTTGATAACTTGATATTAGAAATTTATTTTGCAGGTTGTGTTGAAAGTCCAAGATGGAAGACGATCAAGGATTGGTAGAGCCTCTAGCTGATCCGGAAAGATTCATTCACTATCGGAGAAGGCAAAGAAGACTCACTTGCCCAGTCCCTCTTGTTGCTAGTGAACTAATATCTCCAGTAACAAGAGTTGAGCAAGAGGAACCTGCAGTAATGGCTGATATGAAAGTAAGAGACGTGGAAATCCCACGTACCACCAATGTGACTTCATAAATTCAGAAACTTGAAGCTGGTGGAAGGTTTGAACTAAAGCGGAGTATGGTGCTACTATTGCACAGTAATGGGCAGTTCACTGGTCTGTCGCACGAGGATCTAATATTCCATATACAGAATTTCCTCGAGATTAGTGATACTTACACTCCAGCTGGAGTGAATGTGGATTATCTGAGGCTCACTTTATTCCCCTTTTCTCTGCTTGGGGAAGCAAAAATATGGCTATATTCTGAGCCCGCTAACTCTATTACCTCCTGGGATAAGCTTGCACATAAGTTTCTTATCAGATTTTTCCCATCTGGGAAAATAGCTAAGTTAAGGAGCGACATCTCGAGTTTCATACCAAAAGGAGGAGAGAACTTGTACCAAGCTTGGGACAATTTTAAATAGATGTAGATGAGTTGTCCACATCATTATCAGGCTAACGAAGTGTTGGTCCATAACTTCATTGAATGATTAGAGCCTAACACCAAAAGTTTACTTGATTCAGCTGCAGGTGGTCAGGCTTTGGAGAAGACTTATGCTGAGTTATTCACCCTGCTAAATAGGATCTCACAGAGTAACGAATGGAACGGATGAGGAGCGAAACCTGTGATACAAAAAACTGCAGTCATGCTGGAAGTAGATACAATGACTGATTTAACTGCACAAATTGTTGCAATGTCAAACATGATGAACACCCACTTCAGCAATCTATCATTGGCACAACAGCCAGCTCAAATGAATGTAGTCCAACAACCACCAACTTGGTGTGAAATCTGCGGAGGTGGTGCAAACATGGATTCTGTGAATTTTGTAGGGAATGCACAACGAGGAGGAGGCCAGTAAAACTATGGAAACTCGTACAATCCCAGCTAGTGTAACCATCCAAATTTTTCCTGGAGAGGTAATCAAAATCAGGCCCAGGGCCAAAATTAATATAGACCACATGGAAATACACATGGGTATCAATCACAGGCCCAACGGGAGCAGCCAAATAAACAGTCTCATAACATGAGCATGGAAGAGATGTTGAAGAAGATCATGGCTGATCAAGCTCAGCTATTGGCTAATGTGAGAAATAATCAGCTAGACACACCGAATTTGGAGAAACAATTTAGGTAGTTTGCTAGTGCCCAGAACTTACGACCGCAAGGAGGTTTGCTGGGAAACACTGATCCAAATCTTAAGCAACTAAATACGGTAGGTACACGAAGTGGTTTGCAGTTAAAGGAATTAGCCCCAAGGAAAAGAAATACTAAATTTGTGAGTAAAAAGAGTGAACCTAAGGAGAGTGAGGTTGTTGCACAAGAAGAAAAAGTGCAACCAATAGTGAAACCACCTACTCCATTCCCTCAAAAGTTCAAGAAATAGAAGAAGAATGAATGTTTTTGTAAGTTTCTCTCTCTTCTGAAACAAGTTCATATTAATTTGCCATTGGTAGATGTTTTGTAGGGAATACCCAGGTATGCTAAATATGTGAGGGAGATTGTGGCAAACAAAAAGAGGCTGACTGAATATGAGACTGTAGCACTTACTGAAGAGTGCAGCTCCCGAATCCAAAATAAGTTGCCTACCAAACTGAAAGATCCGGGTAGCTTTACGGTTCAGGTCACTATAAGGCAGAGCCTTCATACACAATGATTGTGTGATCTAGGAGCTAGTATAAATTTGATACCAATGTCATTGTATAAAAAACTGGGGTTGGGTAGTCCTAAACCTACTACCATCACCTTACAATTTGCTGATAGATCGATTGCTAGGCCTGAGGGTATTGTAGAGGATGTCTTAGTGTAAGTGGGATCGTTGATATTCCTAGTAGAATTTGTAGTGCTAAATTTAGAGCCAGATCCTGAGGTCCCGTTCATTTTGGGAAGACTTTCGTAGCTATAGGGCGTGCTATGATAGATGTAGCAGCTGGGCAACCCACTATGCGGGCACATGATAAAGTGGAGGTGTTCGATGTGTACAAGGCATTGAAGCTCCCAGCTGTATATGAAAAGTTGTCTACAATAATTGTTATAGCTCTTGAGGCAGAGGCTCGATATATTGCATACAAGGACCCTTTGCTGGTAGGAGATGATATCAATGGGGATGATGAGGCGCAAGAAATGGTACAATTTCTTGATGTGGCAATTGTAGGTACATCAAGAGATCACTGGGAGCCTTTAAATAGGGTATTGGGTCCTCCACCAGAGCCTTTCATTGAAGAAGCACCCAAGTTGGAGTTAAAAGCATTGTCAGCCTACCTCAGGTATGCATTTTTGGGATAAGATAAAATTTTAACGGTAATTTTGTCTGCAGCATTGTCTGAAGCACATATGGAAGCAACATTAAACATCCTGAGGAAGAGAAAAGCAGCCTTGGGTTGGCAAATGTATGACATCCATAGAATAAGTCTTGCATTGTGCATACATAAAACTTACATAGAGAAAGGGAATAAGTCGAGTGCACAACATCAACGGAGACTAAATCCATTGATGAAGGATGTGGTAAGAAAAGAGGTGATCAAGTGGTCAGATGCAGGGATCGTGTACCCCATATCTGATAGCAAATGGGTGAGTCCAATACAATGTCTGCCCAAAAAGGGTGGAATGACAGTGGTAACCAATGAGAAGAATGAACTCATCCTCACAAGGATAGTAACTGGGTGGTGTATTGACATGGACTACAGGAAGTTGAATGAGGCCACTAGAAAGGATCATTACTCAGTGCCTTTTATTTATCAGATGTTGGATAGATTGGCAGGACAAGAATACTACTGCTTCTTGGATGGCTACTCAGGGTATAATCAGATTGTTATTATACCAAAGAACCAGGAGAAGACTACCTTCACTTGTCTGTATGGCACATATGTGTTCAAGTGCATGCCATTCGGATTATGCAATGCACCGGCGACATTTCAGAGATGTATGGTGACAATCTTCCATGATATGATGGAGGATTATGTTGAGGTGTTTATGGATGACTTCTCGGTGTTTGGTGAGTCTTTTGAACTTTGTTTGACTAATCTTGACAGGGTCCTTGCTAGGTATGAAGAAAAAATCTTGTGTTGAACTGGGAGAAGTGTCACTTTTTAGTTCAAGAGGGAATTGTGTTGGGGCACAAAATCTCCTAGAATGGGCAGGAACCTAATAAAGCCAAAGTGGAGGTTATTGAGAAGTTTCCACCACCCATCACAGTGAAGGGAGCTAGAAGTTTTCTAGGACATGTTGGGTTCTACATGAGATTTATCAAGGACTTTTTTAAGACTGCAAGACCCATGTGCAGCCTATTGGAAAAAGAGATGAAGTTTGTATTTGATGAGAAGTGTTTGCAGGCATTTGAGCTGTTGAAGAAGAAATTGATAGAAGCACCTATTCTGATTGCTCCTAACTGGGAGCTTCCATTCGAGCTTATGTGTGATGCCAGTGACACATCGGTTGGGGCAATGCTTAGGCAGCAAAAAGATAAGATGTTTCATTCCATCTACTATGCTAGGACGACACTTCATGCAACTCAATCAAATTAAACTGTCACTGAGAAAGAGATGTTGGCATTAGTGTTTTTTTTTATAAGTTTAGGTCATACTTGGCAGGAACTAAGGTTGTGGTTTACACTGATCATGTTGCAATCTGGTATTTGTTTAACAAGAAGGATGCCAAGTCGAGGCTGATTAGGTGGATACTGCTTTTCCAAGAGTTTGATCTGGAGATTAAAGATAGGAAGGGAACTAAAAACCAGATAGTTGATCATCTGTCCAGATTGGAGGACTCATCTCATGTGAAGAATAAAGGACAGATTCACGAAGAGTTTCCTGATGAACAATTGCTTACCTTGGACCTGGCTCAAATGCCTTGGTATACTGACATTGTGAATTTTCTGGTGAGTGGTTTATTTCCACCTGAGGCCTCAACAAATCAAAAGCAGAGGTTACAGTATGATGCATGCTTTTATATATGGGATGAGCCCTACTTATTTAAGCATGGACCTAATCAGATAGTGCGAAGGTGTGTAGCTGAACAGAAGGCAGTACAAGTGTTGGAGAGTTGTCACTCTTCGCCATATGATGGACACCACAGGGGTGAACACACTGCACATAAGGTATTACAATCTGGTTTCTCTTGGACTACTCTATTTAAAGATGTTGCTATGTTTGTGAAGGGTTGTGATCAGTGTCAGAGGATGGGCACTATTTCTAGAAGGCATGAGATGTCATTGAGCAACATACTTGAAGTTGAGATCTTTGATGTCTGGGGGATAGACTTCATGGGACCATTCCCATCGTCCCGTGGAAATCAATACATCTTAGTGGCAATGGACTACGTGTTCAAGTGGGTGGAGGCAGTTGCATTACCATCTAATGATGCAAAGGTGGTAGTGAAGTTCACCAGAAAGCACATCTTCACCAGGTTTAGAATTCCAAGGGCCATGATCAGTGATAGAAGTACACACTTTATTAATAGTTCAGTGTGAAATTTGTTGGCCAAATATGGGGTGAGACACAAGGTAGCTATAGCTTATCATCCCCAGACTAGTGGGAATGTGGAAGTGTCCAATAGAGAAGTGAAGCACATCCTCCAAAAGACTGTGAATGCCTAAAGGAAAGATTGGGCTGACAAGTTAGATGATGCTTTGTGGGCATACCGGACTGCATATAAGACATTGATAGGGACTTATCCTTATCAAATAGTGTTTGGAAAAGCATTTCACCTCCCAGCTAAATTGGAGCATAAAGCATACTAGGCGATCAAAGAGTTAAATCTAGATGCTGAGTTAGATGGAAAGAAAAGGATAACGCAGCTACATGAGTTAGAAGAATTCAGACTCCACGCTTATGAGAATGCTAAGCTTTACAAAGAGAAGACCAAGAGGTGGCATGACAAGCATATTGTGTCACGCACCTTTGAGCCTGGTTAATTGGTGTGCTATTTAATTCAAGATTGAAGTTTTTCCTCAGAAAGCTTCGGTCTAAGTGGAGTGGACCTTTTGAAGTTATGAGGATGACTCAACATGGCGCTTGATCTTAGGCGTATTTATGCGCCTAATAACTAATTTATCTCATTTATATAGCTAAGTTTGAGAGCAAATTCATAGTCGAAACTGAAATTTTAGAGTCTATTGATTGCATTTCCTCTAACCAATATGATTAGATATTTCAGGGTGAAAAGCAAAGAAGAAGGAGCTAAAAAGGGCACCTTGAAAAAGGTCAGAAAATAGAAGCCGAAGTTGCTGAGGAGAATGACCAAGAAGCTGGAAATACACTAGGAGGGAGAACCTCCACGTCGTGGAGCTGGAACCTGCATGCAGAAAATGAATTCTACAAAATAGTGGAATGCGCGATAAACACATGTTGTGGAGTAAGTTCAGGCTATTCACAGTGTGAAGTGAGGGAACAGGTCTACGTCGCGGACCTGGACACCAAAATTGAGTCACATGTTTTATTTCAGACTATAAATAGTCCAGTTGTATTATTTTATCATTATCAATTTTTTGAAAAATGGGAGAACATCGATCTGGGCAATTTTACTGACACTATCTAGGGCTTTTCTTATACTCCTTTGTTTTGGTAAACTCTTCTATGATCTTTAAATATTATAGGATGATGTTTTGTTCTATGAGTAGCTAAATTCTCTTATTCTAGGGTTGTAGCTACGATTAATGGTCTAATAATATTTGTTTCTAGCATGGGATGGGTTTTCTTATGATTTATGCTTACATTCTTGTTTAACTATTTTAATGACTAATCAACATTAAAATAAAGTCATTGTCTGCTCTTGAACTCGGAAGACGAATAGAGAGACAGACCAACAAATGTGAGAAATGTGTTCATTCTAGGGAAAAACTTAGAGTGTTTCGTATATAGGATAGGCTTATACCTATATGCCACATTTTATTAATATACAAGATAATAGCTTAATGCTCCGCCATTAATTCATGCTTATCCCCATTTTACGATGTAGTTAGGCTGCTAATGGTGGTAGGCAATTAGAGTTCGGGAGATCATGATCGTAAAATTAACCTTGTGACTCAATAATGAGGATAAGATTTCGAATGCTAGGATGAGTTATTATTATGCCTGAAATCGGTATATGCTACAACCCTGGAATATTTTCCCAAATTGCGAAATTCCCTTGTTTGAAACTGTTTAATTGTAGTAAATAATTTTTGAGAGTGTTCAACTTAGTAGAGATAAACAAATTCCTGAAATTGTCTGTCGCATAAGTAAATTTATTTAAGATACAATAAAATTATTATTTGTTGATTTAAAGTCCTTTGGGTTCGATAATCCGACTGAAAAGAGTAGATGTACTACTTGAGTGCCCACGTGCACTTGCGTGTGCGATTTGGACGCAACAACGTTGTGGAGCTAAGGAACAAGTATAAAAGCTCTGCTTTCCTTGTGAATGGGCAACGTGTAAAGCACTACTTTGGAAATGATATTGATCATGACCTTGAAGCGCTCACATTGAATGACGAATGAGTCATGAAATGGGTCGTGCAGGCGCTGCACGGGAAGCAACCCGTGACCTCTTGTAATAGTTCGGATTTCTATTCTTTTGTTTTGTTATTTCAATTCATAAGAATTAGTAAAAAAAAATGATATATCCAGAAAAATACAAAAATATGAGTCATGCCATAACCAAAACTAAGGCGCTGGATGGGAGGTAACCCATCGTATTTGTACTAATGGGTTTTGAGCTTAAAATGTGCAGGAATCAGGATTTAAGACCCATGGTACATCACAGAGAAGAAGCTGGCTTTTACCTCGATTGGAATTAATTTTCCAAGTCAAGGCAGAATGGTCTGTGACCATCCCGCATCGCGGAGGGGGACCCCAAATTTAGATTCGACGAGAAGTAGTTTTTTCATCAAAAATAAAGGAGCCACGTGATAATCCCGCTTCGCAGAGTAAGTCCCTGAATTTGGTTTCGACAAGAAATACATTCTCGTCAATAATAAGGTAAATTTGTGACCAGGCCGCGTAACAGAGGGGGTTTACAATTTTGACCTCGTGAAATTTAATTATTTTCACGAGGTAAAACACTCCCTGACCAGGCCGCATCGCGCCCCAGGTAAGTTTCTTCTGATTTTCATTAAAGGAAATGGGTTCTACCCATTTTTAATTGAAATAACCCGACCCAGTTCCCCTTTTAACCTCAAATTTCACTGAAAATCCCCATTATTCTCTCCTCTCATCGCGATTTTTCCCCTTCCTTCTCCCCTTGCAAAATTCTGCGAGTCACTCCGCTACGTGAAGCAAGTCAACTTTCTCCTTACTCGATTCAACCTGATTTCAACAGCGAAGGTATGTCTTTTGTTATCGTTTTGAGGCAGAAATTAGGCGTTTTGGTATGTTGTGTTAGGGGTTGTTGTGTGTTTGATCTTGTGGGGAGTTTGGAATGTATTGGGTCGTGGTAAGAAGGTTGTATGCTTTGTTGTTATGGGTATTTTCAAATTCTTGAGTAGAAATCAACTAATGTTCATTGTTGTTGGTCTAGAATCGGTCAGGTTGACATATGTGGGTTATGCATGATTTTGAGGGGTTGTTTCTAATTAGTTATTGAGTGATGTAAATTCTTGAGTTGAATTACCTTATTCTCCTTGAATGTGGGCATAGGGTGATTTGGGAAGGGTTACATCGACATGCTTAGTTAAAACACTAGGTAGTATGCTGGCCCAAATTGGGGAAATTCAGCATTGGCGATCAGTCCATGTGTAGTGAGTATAGTACGTTTGTATGAATTTAGTCGTGTGAATTCTTGACTAGCACGAATGGTATATGATTGAATAAAATTGAGTGCTTTATGTAAATTGTGTGGGACTTCGAAGTCTGAGTAGAAAGTCTCTTTGATCGTGCTTTTGTGGTACTTGGGTCTGAAATAGGTGCATGCATTGTTTGTTGTGAAGTCTTAAGTAACACCGATAGTTGCCTGCAACATTTGATTGGGTAATAGTTGG
Organism: Solanum chiquidenum; assembly: GCA_029582725.1. Lineage (NCBI taxonomy): Eukaryota > Viridiplantae > Streptophyta > Magnoliopsida > Solanales > Solanaceae > Solanum > Solanum chiquidenum. Next base: position 6,072 of record JAJOOS010004315.1, on the reverse strand, counting down.
TTCTGATGTTGGTGTATATTTGTTCGCCTGTGGGAAGTCTGATTACCTAGGCTAAGGGATGCATTGCTATAAATGTGGGGTGGAGTACGCATATCACCCATGTTTATCAATATTGTGTATTGTGCTTGGGGTGAATTGTATTGTGATTGCAGGTAACCATGTTTGGAACTCAAAGACCTGGTAAAGAGGTGGCGACCTCTAGCCAAAGGAAACGTGTTCGGAGTGGGGGGGATGTACATCCCACACCTGTAGTACCTAAGGGCCAAACCAGGCGATTCGGGGTAAAAGTTGTGACCAAAGAAGGGAAGACATAGTGGAAGAAGCACACTGAAGCGAGGTATTTTTCTGATGTGTGTATTGACAAAGAGAACTTGGCGCGGGAGTTCACCCATATACTGAGGCGGATCTGTGAGCTGCATATGGTGTTTCTCTTCGCAGAGCGGGGAGAGTGCAACTTGCACGTGGTACTCGAGTTTTACGCTAACTGGGCACCTGACGCGAGATATTATTTTATGACTGTGTGGGGTGTCAATGTGACTATAACTCATGCAGTCCTCAATGATATTGTGGGGACTTCATCGGATGCGGACCCACTAGTGCTCACAGGGATGAACATACGCCCATCATACTGGGCCATTCGATATACTCTCTGTGGCCCACAGTTGATGGTTCAATCGACTAAGCATAGTGGGAAGTGATATCACCAATCTCTCCCTTATGCCCATATGCTTAGGGAGGCTCAGGTTTGACTGAAGATTGTGATGCACTGTTTGATATCGAGACGGCATTAAACAGATATAACTCGGGACATGGTCTGTTTAGTCTATGCCTTGATGATGGCCACAGAGGTGAATATTGGGGTTGTCCTGAAATCGGCGATGCGGAAGGCCCGGGTTCATAAGAGGTGCATGTATGCTTTTGGTGGTCTTATTACCAGTCTGTGTCGTGCTGCAGGTGTTTCGGAAGATAACATAGACTACATGGCACCATTTATTCCCAGCACATGTGGACATCATGAGGACAAAGAGGCCCGACACTGAGTTTGGCCCGACTCTCATCACTGTAGAGCGCCATAGGCGCGATGAGCATATCATGGCAAAGATGTATGGCCAAGAGATATTGCGCCACAAGAATGGCTGCCAGGCTTCCACTGACACGCAATTGGGAGATGTTGAGAGGCGATATCCGCTGAATGCACACGCCAAGGCCCTATACTTGGCATTGGTCCTGAGTTTCATGAGCCGATCAACGATGACATTCCGACCGATGAGGAGAGATTGCGTACCAGCTCGAATGTGGAGTCCAATTCTAACGAGGAGGTAAACCCCGCTCAGGCTGGTGATGAGGCCGAAGGGGGTGATGCTATGGAGGATTGATCAGGGAGTGTTTTCACCTCACCTCTTGTATTGTGCTGAATTTTGTAAAGCACTGGGGACAGGAATGTTTAAGTGTGGGGTGAGGGTGAAAATCATATATGGTCTATATATATTTTTGAATTGTTAGAGTCTGTTTTTAATTTGTATTGTTTTATTTTAGTTTCCTTGGAGGTTGTTTTTGGTTCTTTGGTCAAGGAAAGTCCCTTTGAACCGTGCAAAATACAATTTTTTTTATCTTTTTAGGATTGAGTCAGTAGTCGTAATTGAGTCACATTGCCCAATGATAGATGGATGATAACCATTTTAAGGGCGATTTCGTCATAGAGTCTTAGGTTGGTATGTGCTGAAACATGAAACTCTGAAAGGAAAATGTATGAAAGCATGATTTAAAGTTGATGTATGAATCGTTGCATTTGAACTTGTGTTTTTGACTTTAATGATTGCAACTTAAGCTTAAATTGAACCTTATGCATAAACAGATTGTGTTGCTGTGATTGATCCATTCTTGAGTAGAACTTGTGCCATGAGCGGTGAGTTTTTGCAGTATCCATGTAATTTATCTGAGTCTACATGTTATTGAAACGAAATAAAAGTGGTGTTTTATTTAAAATATGATAATAGGTTTTCTTTGAATTGTCTTGAATATTAGCCTTTTCAGAAACAATATCCCTAGTATATCCCCATTGAGCCTTTTAGCCTTGATTCTGTTTTAACCCACGTAATTAAGCCGAATCCCTTTTATTGATACTGTTAGTTTTGATCCCAAATCTCTAATGCATTATGTTAAGAGGAGAAGTGAAAACGGCGGAAAAAGTAAATAGGGTGGAAATGTTCAGTTTGTGGGGAAGAGAGAAAAGAGAGGTAGTAAAATGATGCCCTATAAGTTTAAATCTAATATTGGCCCTGGTCCTTAGGACATTGTGCATTTCGACTAAGGTTAAAAGCCGAAGTTGAAGGTGGCTAACTTGGAAAATACCTTAATAATGGCCTTGGTCCTTACAAGGACAATGTGCACCTTAACTCGAGAGAAATCTCTAAGTCAAGGGTGGCTATTGTTGAGTGTCAAAAAAAAAATCATCAAAAATAAAGGGGTTAGTGAAAAATAAAGGTGAGGTTGGTAGTACTAGTGGAAAACTATGTAGAAAGAGGGGGCTGAAGAAAAGAAAAAGTTGTGAATGTAATAAGCAAATTGAATCTAGTGCATGATACGCCCAAATTACACTTCCCTAAAGAATCATAAGCGATCGTTATTAAGTAAAGAACCCAACTTGTAGGTTGGGGTCGATCCCACAAGGAAAATGATTTAGACTTAACTTTAACCAACAATTATATTCGTTTAGTCAAATTACTTCCAGAAACAAGTAATTAAAAGGGGAGATTTGTGAAACAAATTGTAAGAATTCAGCAAGTAATCAGTAAACAAAAGTCAATTTTAGTCGTTATCAAGATGAGAGAATTAACTAGGGTATATGCGTTCCCCACAAGCTCATAACGCAGTAATTCTAGTAATAGCAATCCTTTCTTAGTGTACTACATGCAAAGTAATAAGCTAGGTATCTCTAAATTCTTGGTCCGACATCTAGAGAATTTCACCCCGCACCTTAGTCCGGCCATGTGTGTATAATTTACTAACCCTTACCTTTACCTCATATTAGACATCACATCGATGTTTGACTTAGTTATTACTTCGCACCAATCGACACTAGACTATTAGATAGTATTACACTAAATCTATGTTGATAATTCTTTTTTTGTTGATTACCTCATTGGTCCGACAAGTAGCAACAAGGCGAGTTCTAACGTTGCGCACCATTGAAAAGACTTTCAAACGAAAGAATTATCAGTGCATGCAAAACACTATTCAAGAATTGTTTATTTACTATTCATACTTTATTAATCACTCATGGTTCCCACAACCCTAGTTGTGGAGTTTAGTTACCCATAATCATATGAACACAACTCATTGTTTTAGATAAAAGAATTATGAACTTACGTAATTGAGAGTAACAAACCCGGAATTTTCACCTTGAATTCCCAAATAAAGATCACGAAAACGTGCTTAGAAAATTAAGAATTGCTAAAGTTGCAACTTTTTCTCCCAAGCCAAAAACTAGAATAAAAATAATAAAGTCTAACCCCCAAAAATGAGGTTTACATGCCCTATTTACAAAAAACAAGTCCTAAATTAAAAGGGAAACAAAATAAGGAAAGTTTGTTCAGGCACATGTCCTCATTCCACGAGACTGACTCATGGACCGTCAATGGATCTACGGTCCGTGAGTCCCTTCTGTCAGCCAGGACTTAGAAAATATTTCAGCTTCCAAAGATCAACTTCTCTGAAGTAAACGACGGGGAACCAGTACGGATCATAGATCGATCTACGGTCCATCGGTCTCTCTCCGTAGCTCCATACTTAATATTTTCTGAAAATTAGGTACTGGAACCCTCGCAGTCACATTCTACGGTTCGGCAGGATGGTTCGTAGATCAATTTGCGGACCGTCAATGGCCACCATGGTTCCACACTTGGTCAGATTTCCCTGATTTATCTTTCATGCCTTGCCTACTGATCTACGATCACCATCTACAGAGCGTCAATGGACCTACGATCCGTAGATCATCTTCGTAGATGCCCTTTTCTACATTTCTTTCAGTTGTCTCTTTACTTTCGCACCTGTCACGACCCGAGAACACCCCTAGTTGTAACCGGCGTACTCGACCTCTCGGAGGTCTAATACAAGCCTCTTAGAATTCATTCATCACATAGATACAAAAAAAAACATAAGTTATTAAAACCATTCTTCACACACGAAGATACTTTAATTAAATAACAAGCGGAAGATTTTCTAGACTTTACAGATGATGTCTCAAAACCATCTAATACCTTTAGAGTACAACATTGGGACTAAGCCCACTCAAACACTATAACTAAACTACAATACATAAAGTAACATGTAGGGTATTGTCCTCGAATCTATGAGGACTCACCAACTCTTCATCTTCAACACTTAGAAACCTATCAAGTAGCCATGACATGTCAACATCTCCCAATCCCTACACTTAAGTCAAAAAGGGAAAGAAAGGGGTTAGCACAATTAAGTACTAAGTACGGAAACCATGCAAAAACATGCTTCAACATACATTTACAAGGAATATATGCTTTCATATCATTTTGATAAAACCTTCACTTCACAAGTATAAGAGACATAATACAAGTCAACATTCACATATAAGACCATAGGCAACCATACACATACTCTACATATATCCATATACAACCCATGCTTAACTTTAAAAGAACACATGCCATTTCATTACCATAGGACCTCTACCTAATATAACCTTAAGACACACTTGAGTGAGACAAGAAATGGCCGCCCATACGACCTTTTCAATTACACTTAAGTGTTCCTCAAGATTACCTTAGATAAGGACATTTTCTTTATAACATAACATCAATAGACCAACATTATTTAAGAAACCATTTAGGAGACCTTCAAGCACATAAGGGGACTTTCACATAATAGTCGTTAGACTTAGGGAACTCACTTTAGTATCTTCTAGGCCTACTCGTGCCATGTATAAATATCATCCCATACTACTACCTACACTTTGTAGAACCTATCCAATAGCTAGAGTGCACATCCCACATGATGGAAATAGGCCTTAACCGACATAGACCATACTAGCAAGGTATGGAATCCATAGTCTATCCTACTCCGTAGAGGTTGTTCTACTTGCCAAGGGTAGAACTAAAAGCAACCCATGTAGGCACATGGTTTAGGGGATGTCCAAGGAAGTTCATTGTGCCTAATCTCATACTCAACTAGGCCACCTTCCTAACCACATCCACTCGGTGCTTAGCCTTTGTTTCCATACAGTATTCAATCACATACGTACTAGAGATGGTTCCTTTTCTAGTTCAACCACCTCATAGTACCTCTTCCCATGAAAGGCCCCATTTCTTAGTCATAGCCAATCAAGGTTCATAAGGATAGCTCATTTAACTTTCTTAGATAAGGATTCTCATGTCGTTCCGGCTCCATCCATCTCTAAGTCTATCATTTCACTCGAGAAGGGAGCATCGCCCTAAGGCCCATCCTTCAAGGTTATACATTTACTTAGGAAAGCTAGACTTATGAAAGGACACTATTTCTTAGTTCTGTCGATTCCAGTCTTGGCCTAGAATTCCTCTTTTAGCATTTATAGAAGTGCACCATTTCTTAGTTCTAGCCCACTTCACACATTCATACATTCAAGACTTTAAGTAACAAGAAGAGACACTATAGTCTACTAATCAAGTCACAACATTATCATCTGAGGACACTTCATAATCCAACATCATCACATATATACATCATTTCAAGAGAAACATGCTTTCACATTAGCATAATAACACTTTATACAATATCACACAAACTTTACATATAGCTTCATATAGGACTTTACATATAGCCTCATATAGAACTTTACATATAGCTTTATTTATATATAATAACACAACAATACAACAATACTCCTGTAATGCCCTTCATGGCCACAATCATAATTCAAAAGCAACAAGCAACACTTCCACCAAAGGTGGATCCAACCTAAGAAACAATTATAGCAATATTAATAGATCAAACCATCTTACCACCTTTCAAAGGCCATAAGCCACAATACTCAATTCCATGCCAATTATACAATATTCATCA